>JAXIUT010008838.1:0-25957 GCA_035586675.1 Eurytoma californica
AAGAAAACTTTATACACGATTGGCTGTGCGTAAAAAATCGCCGTGTGTAAAGTTAAATTTACGCACTCGACAGATGCCTCAAAAGATTTTTACGCACTAACTTTACGTACAGAATTGCAAAAAAATTATTATCGTTTATATAGGTTTTATATGCGTTTATTTCAAAGATTGGGTCTGAGTTATTATCAAATAAAGAAAGTTCCAAACTTGGATACTCATTAAAAGCATGGAAAAATACTTAATACATTTAAGAAGGAAACCTTACCCCATTCATTAAGGAAGTTAACTACTTAAATTCAGTGATCGTCTTTCAATACTCGTCTGTTTCTACTTACGCGCGTTCAACGACAGGAGTACGTGAACAAAACTTTTAAATATCTTTCTACAAGTAATGGGATCGTGTGTTTTTTAAAGTATTATATAAAAAAATATTATATAAAGTATTATATAAAGTATTATATAAAAAAAACTTTGGTTTAAGATGAACTTTACATAAATTTGTTCTAATATCTAGCGCTGAATCATTATAAAATATCTCTTTTAATATCTAAGCATATAGATTGAAAATTATCCAGCAGACTTATTTATTTATTCATTTAATAAAATTAAATGGACTTAATAAGCCCTGGACAATAAAATTGAATTGGAATAATAATACAAAAATAAAACAAGCTTAATAATTTACTATACGAAAACGTGGTGCACTTTTAAATCAATATTTAATTAATTTTAAATCGTATTAAATCACTAACAGGAATAATAATATAGCTTTTGCAACTAGTGATAGTATAAAAGTCCTTATTAGAAAAGGAACTATTTTTATGTAGTGAATATTGATGTCGTATAATAACCATAGACATGCAATTGGAATAACCACGGGACAACATTATCACTAAGTTCATAAGTAATTTTATATACATAACGTAGGTTATTGAAGTACATGTGAAATGATTTAATTGTCTTTAAACTAAACGCAATAACTATATAACCAGAATAATATGATCAGATCTTTACAAAGGATTATTTGTATGAACAAGGCAACGAAGAAATTTATGTTTCACCGATTCTAATTTTAGCATGAGATATGAATACGCCGGTGAAGAGATTTGTGAGCAATAAACCAGATTGGGTAGTACAAGCGAAATATTCAAATGCTTTATGGATGAAATATCCATAAAATCAGATACAAAATGCTTTATTGTAACTGACAACTGCATAACAGGTTCAATGACTTTCAAACTGTTTTTGCAAACTATTTTTTTAACAAACACCCTTCAGTGAGAGAAATTTTTTAGTAATTTTTACAAAAAATTTAGTAAATTTTACTAGAAAGTATGATACTTTGGATACAGACTATAAATTTGTGAAATTTTTACCATACTATTTAGTAATTTTTAGTAGATTGTTAAGTAATATTTAATGGCTAATATTTTAATAATTAGTTACACCATATCAAAATTTACTAAACTCTTGTAAACATCACTCAAATATTTCTCTCAGTGTACCGATTCCAAAATGCATTCTATCTTTATAAAATATATACTTACAAAGAAAAATTACCCTTAGCTAATTTGATTCCAAATTACCAATTGATATACCGTTCAATTAAACTCCCACTTCGCCCGTCGCGATTCAGCAATAACAATTGACGAGCCCCAATAAAATTAACTTTTGGAAACGGACGCGCGCCTTAACAAACATGCAGCGCAATCGACTGGCCGGCCGGGCGATACATCAGCGGGCCAACGGCCGTTTACAAGGAGGCACGCGGTATTTCACGCGCCGTCCGAATCGGACGAGCGCGATAAACAAAAGCGGCGACGTTTTTGGAAGGGCACCGCCGGATTAAATTGCTCGCCTCGAAACAATTATGCGCCCCCCGGGCGAGTAATTGAATTTCCCGGAGAAGAACGGGCCGCGCGAGGGGCTCTTCCTACTCTTTTTTTGTCCTCGCGCCGGGTGGACAGATCGTCGCGCTTATTGAGGCACGGCCGCGCTCGTTAGCCCCGAAGCGACGATCGCCCACCCAGTGCCTCGTTTGCATTCCTTTGAAATTCGAACGAAGCCACCGGTTTTTCGCCGCGGCTGCCCGTGGCGGTCTTACGAGGGAGGTAAACAAAGGAGCGGTTGTGTAGTAGGTATGCAGGTGTGTAATTGTTGTAACCAAGGGCACGTGAACAAAGTTTAATTAAAGTGTATTGTGTAACCTTATTTATGAATGTTTTCCTTTTGGTGAATATTGCGGAGCGGAATTATGTAAAGATTTAAAAATTAAAATGGAAATGCATTTGTTCGTTATTGCACAATTATTGCAGGAAGTTGCATTAAACGTACAACGATTAATAAATACACTTTCTGTTTATTTTTCAATTTATTAGTGTTCTTCGATTATTCCATCAAACCTGAGATTTTACATTATAATGTAATTCATGAATTAAAATGTACATTTGCAATGAATGTATAATAAATGACTTAAAAAGCGATACGAAGTAACGTGTAATATCTAATACAGAATATTACAATAACCAATATATTATCGAGTGACATTTTTAGTGGATGTTCAATATAAAGTTTAAATCACATTAGCATAAAATGATTTACATTCTAGATATAAACTGCAATTTTCATGTATAAATTAGCTTACGATTTTTTTATAACAAAAGTTATATCTACCCCTTTATAATTTATTCCGAATTATCTGCACTTGATATTACAGTTCGTTTCCCCACTTTGCAGGCTCATATATCGCGATCAAATTTTAGGGCAGCTTGTTGACTCAGTAAACGTGGCAGTTCATTTTGAAAATTAAGTTTTGTCAAAAGCTTCGCACATAAGTTAATATCAATAATAAATGCACTTTTCAAAAGGCTGACTTTTAATACTAATAATTACAGTATTAAAAAAAAATAATAATAATAAATCAGCAAGTAGTAATTAAATATGAGAAAATATTGAAATTATTGAAAAATTAATTTGAATAATAAATACACATTTTCAAAA
Source organism: Eurytoma californica (assembly GCA_035586675.1). Taxonomy (NCBI): domain Eukaryota; kingdom Metazoa; phylum Arthropoda; class Insecta; order Hymenoptera; family Eurytomidae; genus Eurytoma; species Eurytoma californica. The sequence continues at coordinate 3,001 of JAXIUT010008838.1, forward strand.
GCTGAAGAAGATTAAAAAAATTACATTTTGTAAATAACCGATCATGCTGAGCAGTGATTAAATATCATTTGATTAATTATTTTAAACAAGTAGATTGACACTCGTAAAATTATGACAGTTAATTAATTAGCAAGAAACATACAGACTGGAAGTACGTATGCTAATTTTTATTCATGATTTCTAGCGAAGCGGGCATTCGCCAACTGTAAAAAAAAAAGAATGGGCAGTGAAACCTTGCAAGTCTCGCGCAAGAACAGCCCTGAGGAAATTAATTTTTTATTCGCTGAAACAGAACGGCAAAGCAAACCGGTAAAATTGCAATTTAAAAGTTAAAAGCTTTTTACGCGCGCTACCCAACTAGCCGGCGCTCGCGCGATAAGATAATGTCAAAGCCGTAAAAATGGTCCGTAAAATAGGAAGTAAATCGTGCGGCCATTCCGCTTAGTACACCTAACCTAACATCCTCCCCTCCATAAAGAAGAAAAGAGGTAGATATATACATTCTCATATATGAGATATATGAGGAAATCTATAAAAATATCCCATTTACCGGTACCAAAAACTGAAAAAAGAAAAGTTTGGGTTCACCTATTCTGTAAGTTTTTCCTCAATCTATGGGCCTTATAGTTGACAAAAAATTTGAACACGCGATATCGAGATGTGTATTTTTTGTCTCGGTGTACTCACAGGTTCCAATATAACGAATGAACCGTAAACCAATATTTTGAATTTCGAACTTTATTTATAAAAACAAGAAAATACCTAAGTTCCAATCATTTGATTAACACTTTTTTAGTGTATTATATGGTTATTATAAGAAAAAATTTGTATGATAGAAAACATGAATCCATACATTTTTTTTTTGCATCTTTTGGATCACTACTGAGATTATTTTTCTAAATTTTTTCGCTTAATAAACTTAATTTGTAGAAAAAAAAAATACATATTTCAATATAAGTAAGTTAAATTAAGTTAAATAAGTTAAGTAGTGACCTATTATATCGTCGCTTCCTGCGAAGACTAGCCATAGACTAGTACATCTCAAAAAGGCATATTTTAATTCGCTGTTTTTAGAGTACCAGCATGAAATAAATTTGTCTAGTTTCTGAAAAACTTTTATTATTTTAAAACAACATGGCCCATAAAACGAAAAACAATTTGCGGAAGATTTTATTAGAGAATATAGAATTTTTTTCTCTGTTTTTTGGACCGCTAATGGGATTTTTTTGTAAATTTCCTGGTACACGCGTACAGCGTAGCGAGAGTGAGAGAAATATACCGGTGTGTACTCACCAGGGCGTGTTGCACTTGTGGGTGAGGGTCATGTACCGGGCGCCGAGGTGGTGGAAGCTGCGCAGCACCGCCATGCTGGCGCCGATGCTGTGGCCGCCCTCGATGCCGACTAAGCTGGCGATCAGGCCGTCCCGGTGGGCCTGCTCGAGCTCCCGGCTCGACGTCACCAGCCTCATCTTTTCCGAGTACTTGGCCGCGAGTCGACGCACCACGTCGATCTGCTCCAGGGTCAGCTTGACCGCGTCCAGGAACTGCGCCTCGCACGGCACGTACGCCGACCAGAACTGGGCGCCCACGATGCCCCGGCGCAGCCGGATCAGGTCCGTCTGCCAGGAGGGGCCCCACGAGGCGTTCTTCGAGAGGTCCTCGTCGAACGGGAAGTCGCGCAGCCGCGTGCTACCCCGCTGCTTGCGCAGGTTCCACGCGAAGTTGTTGTGCCTGCGGGTCAAGTAGTGCCGGTCGGTTTTTGGTCGGACAACAGAGGAAGGGTGCGATGGTTTGCTCTTTTAAGTTTTGCCGGCGAACTTTTTTGTATATTTATGAAATATACATGTCAGTGTATGTAAAGTGGGAGAATTTTCTTGTAAAAATTGCAGTGAACCTCGGTGTAAAAGTTACGTGGAAAAACATCATCGTAGAATATTCTGCAATGCTAGAAATAGGAATTTTTATCTGAATTTTGTTGGCCTACGGAAAGCTCGGTAATTTTTTCAGAAAAAAGCTCCGTAATTTTAACAGCCAACAAGATCCAGATAAAAATTACAATGATTTTATTTTAAAAATTGCCAGTGTTGCAATCCATTCCACGATTACGTTTTTCGGTGAGCTTCGCCATAATTATTATGAGAAATTTCTTTCATTGAATAATACAATGATAGTTAAATAGTGACGTAATTTTTATTGTTGTAAAAAATAAATTATTCAATTTTCAAAATTAATTAATACTTCTCAAATTAATAAGGAAATGAAATAATTCTAAATTATTAAAATTTGTAAATTAGTACATGCTAATTAGATCTATTATAATACATGTGAGGAAATGTAATACATTTATACAGCAATTCTAATACAAAGCTGATTAAACGACTGATGACAGTCGATTATCGAGAGTACTACATTATTAATTTACATACATAATGCAATTTATGATGACAATTGTATGCATATGATCACATCGTAAAATATATTTCATCATTACTTTGTCGAACATTAATCACACAAGTAAATAGACAATGAAGCTAAATAAACAAGCATAAAAAAATGCATAGGTAAATAAAAAATTAATCTAAATAAAGGATTATGAAAAAAAAAATTCTGCATTGCTTCATTATGCTCGCAGCAATAAATAAAATTTAATTTAAAAAAAAAATATTATTCCTCTCTGTTAAATCAACAAATCATACTGACAATAAACGAAAGTTCAAAGAGAAATAATTTATTGACTTTACTGAATAAAATCCTTTTTATTCAAAATTACTTTTCATTTATTTATAAAAAGAGCTATTCATTTACAAAAAAAGGTTTCAGATGAATAAAAGCAATCAAATGTAACAAAAATAAAGAGGTAAATAAAAAAAATACAGAAGAACGTACATAACAAATAATATTACAATAGTAATACATAACAAACGTATATGAGAAATAATCCAAGGTTTAAAATAAAAAAATTCGAATTAAAAGATCCAGTTTTGGAAAAATAAAATAATTCTTATCCGCGTACACACTATAGAAAAAGTATTACGCATTGTTCCATTCAATATCAAGCATTCGCCGCCTTAAAACAACAAAAGCGGAATATCAATGCAAGCTCGTGCAAAAAAGGCGCAAGAGAAATAGATCGTTTTGATGAACGGCGAGGGTCCCGCGCGGATATGAAACGGCGCGGGCTTTCGGAAATAGCCATAAATTACTCAAGAGCCGATGGCTGCATTAAGTGGGATACCCGCGAGTCCAGCCTCGAATCCTCGCGGCCGAAGACGAATTTATGCGAGAAAACCGGCGTCGCCGCAGTCAAAATATTCCGCGAAGGCGAAAAATCAAGAGGCCAAAGTAAAGTCCGATTAAAATTTGCACACGATGTTTTTTATTTGGCCCGGCGAAAAACTCACGACCCGCGCGAATGGATTAAAGTTTAAAATGACTTTCCCGGGGCTCGAGGAATTTGTTTTGACGGAAAAACTGCCGTCGGGCGCTGGCGCTCGCTCCGGTTTACACGAAAGTCCCGCGGAACTAAATGTAATGCCGCGTTGTCGCGGCACTTATCTCCCGGCGCTACATTTTATAATTATAAAGTCGGCGGTGGCTCCGGGGAAAATTGAAGAAAAAGAGGGGGAAAACCTCGTTGCCGCGGGTATTAAATTTTAAAATCAGCTCAAATTGCTCATTACCCTGGTTGATTCACGCCCCGAAGGTGGACAACCGAATTAGCCGGTCTGAATGGCCTCGCCCGGTGAATTTTTGACCGCTAAGGTCGTGAATATTGTCGCTGGCTCGGCCCTTCAAAAGCCCGTAATTCTATTATGTACCGAGAGGAAGGGGGGAGGGGGTGGGGAGACTCGTCCTCTGAATTTTAACTCCCGCACCTATATAGATACAATTTCGCTGGCCGGTCGGGGATGAAGAGGAGAGGATCGCGTAATTAAATTACATTTCGCGATTATACGAGTTCGCTCGTTAAAGCGCGCGATTAGCCCGAGCGCCGGAATCGTAAGGAGCCGGCGGGATTACCTCGAAATTTTTCCATAAACGCCGAGTGCACAGCCCCGGCGCGGCGTTAAGCCCCGCGAGAATGACGTTTACTTTCGCGTTCGCCAAAAATTAACGGGCCGCTGGACATACTTTTTCCGAGCGGCTTTCCTTCGCTTCGGATTACTAACGAAACGTTGGTTTAGCGCGCAAACGTCATAACGGAATTCTTGTTTATGTGTTGATATTTTTGTTTCGCTAGTTTAATTTGTATTCTAAAATATGTTGTCGCTACTATAATTTTGTAAAGTTGAAGCTAAATATTTGCTTAAAAAGTTTAGATTGTTAAAATTGAACTAAATTAGCACCTATTTTGTTATACTTTACACTGAGAACAAAGTCAAAGTTATTTTAACAGTAATTTATAACTAGGAATTATTACCAGAAATAAAAAATTATCTACTGTTATCTTTTTAGTATTTTAGTCATTTCTACAGATAGTACTAGAAAGTACTAGAAAGTTATCGTGATTTTATTATAATAAAAAGTATTAATGTATATAGTATATTTTCCTATAAAGATTTTACTATTTTAATTGTATTTATTTCATTAAGTATTCTTAATCTAAAGTAAAATATAATAATAGTTAAATTTCAACTTTCAACTAAAATTTCAACTTTCATTAAAAGTTTAATTTTGAATAAACACAAATTTTTGTAATATAAAATAATTGTAATCCATCAAAGTGAAAGTTTATTTAAAACATAAAGTAAATTTGATTTCTACTATGAATAGCGAAAGTAAATGTTTGAACTACATTGATTAAGCGGATGGCTGTCCATTGATTAAATTAAAGCATTCCAAAATATATCCGGCGAACATTTGTTTTTAATATATAAGTCGAAATTTCAGCGGAAATAAGCTCCGTCGTTGCACGAACGTTCCTCGAAATATGATTTTCCTTGAATGATGGAGGAGCAAAAAATTATGAATAAAATATCACTTAAAATGCGAGTCCGACACAGAACGTGCAGGTATCTGCTTTCATATCTTTAACGCGGGCGCACGTTGTAAAGTAACTTTTTTCCTTGATTTTTCCTTTCCCGACAACTTCAAGAAATTTCAACTTCCCATCCGAATAAAACTCTTTAATCCTCCATTTTTTTCATAAAAAAGGCAAATAAACGAATCTCTCATATACATAAACAAGAATCGCGCGTTATTGAATTATACGTCCATTGTGAAAACTTTTTTCGCGATGGCGCGAGGAATAAAAAGAGACACTTAAAAATGGTGAAATAGGGTGGGCGCGAATCAGCGTATAAGGTCCCTTCCGGCGTATAGCGTGTGAAAAATCGCCGAAGCCCGACAAAAGCCCGCACACGTGCGGAAAAGCCTCTCAAGCAGATCAGCGGCTAGGGTCCGCACGAGGGAAAGGCGAGAAGGGGAGAGGGTGAAAATGGAATTTACCCGTCGATAAGAGGCGTCTTTGACAGGATTTTTTGCACGACCCTCAGCCGCGCCTCGAGTAGGTTCGAACTCCGCAGCTCCAAGGCCAAAAACAATCCGACACCGGCGATTAAGGCACAGGCCAAAAGGAAGAGGCCGATCGTCATGGCCCAGCTCCGTCCCGCTCCGCCCGCCTCCGCTCCACCCGCCGCCGCTTTGCGCTTCGCTGCAACACACAAATCGATCCAGCTCTAGGCACTTCTCTCTCTTCCTCCTCCGAGCACGGGCTCGGCTCGCAGACCGCTGCTCCTGCCGCAGACGTCGCCTTTTGCCTCACGAGGCCCAACCTCAAACGCCCGCGCCCCACCTTCCCCACCCACTTTTTTTTATTCAACCCCGCGGCTGAACAAAGCCAGGGAGCTTTGAATTGGGTGCCAATTTTTTGCAGCGTTTGAGGTTTGTCTTTTTTTCTATTCGACAAAATTTTACTCGGCAAGTTCAATTGTTAAAATGATACTGTACTCAATAGAGTGGAAGTGATGTACGCTATTATCTTTTTTTTTTATTTGATTAGTTGAAAAGGGATTCGTGTTATATTTTTCGCCTTAAATCTATTATAACCTCATGAATTCATAAAAAATAATTCGCATTTATTTACACAGAAGTTTTGTTAAAACTGAAATATCTGGAGAAAAAAAATATAATTTTCCTGCTATAAATTTATAAAGTTGAAGGTAACTATCCGCTTAAACATTTAATTTTAGAAGTAAATTCTAAGTTTGTATCTATTTTGTTTATTTCTACATTGAAAACAAATTAGTAATAATAATGTTACTATACACCCAGGTAAACCTCAATATAGTAATTGTTACCAGAATTATGTTAGATATTATTATTTGTTAGTAACCGGTTTGTTTCTAAGCAAAACAATCAATTCATCAAAATGTACTCGGCAGGGTCAATTGTTATAATGATTGTCTTTATGGAGTAAACATGATGTATGTACTTGTGTTTTTATCATTTGTTTAATTAAATAGAGATTCGTGCTGTGTATTCTTCGTACTACATTTTTTACAACATTTTGAATTCATAATACCAGTTTGCTTAAAAATCACATTCATTCGTTTAAAATAAATAAAATTTTTTAATAAAAACAAATATCTCGAGAAAAAAGATAAAACAGAAGGTTAATTTTCAAACAATTGTTTTATAAAAATACATTTTGTTTAATAAAGATGGGTAGGAAGGTACTGCATTATATCAGAATCGTGAAACATCAGAGCTCCTTTTTTTTATTCAACGATTTTAACCAGAAAGATCCCATAAATCTGTAGAATGCATTTTCTTTAGTCTATAATCCCTTTTCTTGAAATGGTCCCACTTTTTAGAGTGAATGTAAATTTCGCAACTTTTCCACTAAATTTTATGATACCTTTACATCACCGACAAGAGTGGAAGTTTCCCCACCGGCAATAAAAATTTCTATTCCCATTCAGCCGCGAGTATTTGATTTTTGTACCCCGGCCGTTGTAAAAAGACAGGAAATATGTTTTTGTTTTAGTTTAGTAAGAAAAAAAAAGAAAAAAAAAGGAAATTAGAGGGAGTTGCCCATGTTGGGCGCGGCGAGATATTTTCCTAAAATATTACTCATCGCAGTAAAGTTGAACGTCAGATGCAAAACTGTCTGACTGACAAAATCGGTTCAGAATTCCGGGAATTCTGAGCATTTCGGAACGAAATATGCAGCCAGGAAGTTCAGCAGAAGTTACGCCGACATAACTGACGTTCTATTCATTATGCTCACATTCAGTTTTCACGAATTTCTAATCCGACCCTTCCGCATCCTACTTCCCCAAGACATGCGAATTCGATTTTCATTACACTTACGTGGAATCTCGGCGAGCTTTTAAAAATGCTTTTGTAGCTTTTACAATCCAATTTATTAATTCCTACAGAAATTTTATTAGAGAAATGCATTGTTTAAATTTTTTATACTTAGCACTGTTAATATTTTTTTAAATAATTACTTTCCATGCGAAGTTTTTTTTTTTAAACTTGCGTATGATTTTTTTTAACAAAATAGGAAGTTGCTAAAGACAACTTATCACTTATTTCGAGATATTTTTCGTACAATGAGGATCAAAATTAAATATCATGTTATCTTTAACAGCTTCTCGTTTTGTTAATATAATAATAATATTTAAAAAAAGAAATTAAAGCTCTATCTCTATTTTAAAAAGTTTCTCTTACAATTTTTTTGCAGATTTTAATTTTCTAACAAATTAATAAATAATTTTGAAATTTGAAAAATGTTAAAAATATGATACTAAAAAATAATTAATTATTAATTTTTTAGTAGGTGAGATAGGTACAGTATTTTTTGTTACCTTCAACATTTTGTGGAGCAAAGTTTCGATAAAGTTTTCTTATAGCAAACATTTCAGCTCCTCCTCGAGTAAAAATTGTAAGAGCTGCCGTTCGAAAACTTTTTGTCGGTACTGTAACTCGAGTTCCATTAGAATACCCTGCTTATTTATTCTTCTCACACCCACGAATTTTTTTTTCATGGCCTTATATTTGAATATAAGGCATAGATATATACAGAATTACATTTTAGTTTATATCCGAGACAATTTTACCTACTCTTGAAATTCCGTAAAAAAAAAGCATCAAGTAAAAACTGCAACCCAGCGCAGTAAAAGTGTATACGCAAGCCTGTTTACGAGCAAGAAACGTCCGTCGACTTACAGGCGAAAAACCAAAATAACCCAAGAGTAGCAGCTCGAATTCGAAACTTATCGCCCCACAAAACTCCGCGCCCCTGCTCTCTTCCTTCGATTCCTCAGTCGTACGAGCACCGCGCCCCTCCGCCGATAAAATTCCGAATTCGCGGAAGCGCCCTGTCGCGACCGCTAATCCAGTAGCGGCGCGTCGCGATCGAGTGCGCTTTTGCGCCCGCTTAATCCGCGGGACGTAACGATAGGGCAGTTCGGCGGGGCGCTTGATTAACCGGCTGCTAGTTTGTCCGAGTGGCCGCCGCGCTCGTTAAATCGCCGCACGTCAATCACTCCCCGCGGCTGATGTCTTTTTACAAATGTTCCCGTCCCGACTGCAATGAGCGGCTGGGCATTTGTGCGCCGGCGCTTTTAATTCTGCAAATCAATCGCGCGCTCCTCGCCAGTTTAATGGGAGCGTGAAATTTTGTTTTCGATAAGCGGTTAAATAGTCGGGGCTCGGATGGGCGAAATGTTTAACCGACAAGCCGATTTCGTTGTACATTTCGTCCGCGCGCGAAGCTCGAGAGCAATTTTATAAATTGATGCGGTTGCGCGGTCTACGCGAGTTTTGTTTGGCGTTAACTGCGAATTAGATGTTTTGAAATTGTTTGAACGGGCACGTCTAACGCGTGGTTGAATTATACTTCGGTCAAATTGACATTACGGAAATTATACTAAATTTCAAGAATCACCTTTGATGCATAGCCGGGATTGCATTTACGAGGTATTTAAATTGTTGAATGCTTAGAGTAGGAAATGGGCCGGTAAATTCAATTATTTGGGCAAATGAACTCACAATGTTTCCACCGATATTCGTACGTGGATAAATAATCTTGTTTTCAAAATAATTTCAGTAATGTTCATATTATTGTTAGTATATATATGCAATCTATTGGTATATTAACTATGTTATGTCTGTATTCATAATTTCTATCTTTTTACAATTTTAACGTATAGGGGTAAACGGTACAATTGTTGACCCCCCTATAGTGATTGACCCTTTAACATGGGAAGGTTATGTCAATCACTGTATTGACCCCGGTCAATCACTATGTTTTTCGTCTGCTTAAAGGATAAATAACTGTACCCTTTACCCCTATTACTACTTCTTTGCATGTGCTGCTACTTTAAAAAAAATATTATTACGCTTTGGAATTGATAATAAAATCGCCGATTAAGGAAAACAACATTTGTGTCAAATTTTATCAAAATATAGAGAAACTAAGTAACAAAGGCAATAGTCAATTTAAAAGTCCTTACAGACTGACAATATTGGAAAAATCAAAATAGTTTCCTGATAACTTTACTATAGTTTCTTTCAAAATTCACTTGTATTCAAAATTTCTTATAATGTCAGTCTGTGAGTACAATTATTTAATGTATCGTCAAACTTGTAAAAAATATAGTTCATAGTTTGACACAGTCTCATTGGCCACATTAATATGATCTTCCACTAAACTTGAATTATATGAAAAACTTTATCACACATTTTTTAAACGGGTAAAATTAACTATTGCAATTTTTAGCAGAGTTATTTTTATCTCCATACACATTTTAATGTCTTTAACTTTTTTTTCTAAAGAAAAGAAATAATTAGAAATAAGAAAATGAATTTGATACTTGGAATATAATAAACGCATTAAGATTGTTTATAAAAAACATGGTTTAATTTTTCGGAAAAAATTTCTCCTTCCTGCATCAGTGATCGACACTCGTAAAATGGAAAACCCTCGCCTGCGATAGAAGCGTATAGAAAGCGAGAAAGTATATATATCCAGTCGTAAACAGCGGCATATCCCGCTGCCTCATCGATTATTTGAAAAGGAGAGGGAAAAAAAAGGCCCGTGCGGCATTAATTCGACGCGGTGTCGGCCGAAGCGCCGCTCGCGCGTCCGAATTTTAATGCAATTATCGCGCTGTTATACCCGCCTCCAGAATCCCGAGGCAGTGCGAGCTCGCGTGAATTATAGACGAGGTGGGAGGGACGAGGGGGAAAAAAGAGCGAGAGGGGAGAAAAAAAAAGAGCGGGCCACCGATAGCCGTTTAATTTCTCGCTTTGATCGCTCCCCGGGTCTCTTCCTCTCGGCGTGTCTGTTGCGCGCCAATTCCAGTTTCACGCCTTTTTTTTCCACGGGCTTCCTGCTGCTCGTACTCGCGCGATAAACAGCGGCCAAATCATCGGTGTCAACGGCCGATGGAACTTTCGTACCTCTTCGGATGGTCGCTTGCCTAGATTAAAACGGTAATTATAATTAAAACTGCGATTAAATAAAATGATAGTGTTTTTGCTAAAACTGATGAGAGTGTAAAACTTTAAAGTTCCGGACCTTTTTATCTCCATTATTTTATATAGGTTAAAATTAATTTTTTGCAGAGAAATATTAGTAATTAAATTGAGTAGAAAGAGAGAGAGAGAGAGAGAGAGAGAGAGAGCTTTTTTTGCATTACTTTTTATTCTTTTATTTTCATGAAATTTTTATCAAGAGACTTGTTTACATTGAAAATAAAACATTTTTTTACCCCGTGATCCATTCTATCCCTTTCCATCCTTTTTATTAAAAAAAGAACTCGTTTTACATTAATTCAAGCATCAATTTCAATTCTTTTGCAATAAATTTTCTGCATTGGAATTTTGAATCGGTTTGTCCGATGATATTTTCAAAAATTTTAACCAATACAAATGTTTCACAAAATACGTATCGATGCAGTGACCCTATTTTCAGAAATAAAACGTGCACAGACTAGGAAAACAAATTTTACTTGTACAGTCTCTAAGTAGTAGCACTTTATATCCAGCGTTGAGATAGAACTGAAATTGCTTCATATAAAATAAGTAAGTATATAATACTTTGACATAGATAGGATTCGTTCGTCTGCACGATGCTAGAAAATAAAGAAGAGTATACTTATAGGAGCATTTCCGAATGTAACACTTTTATCTATCCTTGGGATCTTCTATAGATTGTAAAGAACTAGCACTTCCCGTTATGAATTTTTTAGATATTAAAATTTTATATATTAAAATGCAATGGCAAAGTACCATTAAGCACTCAAGTAAATTACATAAAAAATATAAAATAAAATATCCAAAGGTACGGATTTTTCTGAAAGTCAGCAAAATATCACTCTTTGGTATCTCGGCAAAAAATAAGTTTTTACGACAATTTTAATAATTACTCTAAATGTCATAAAATTGTCCATATAAAGTGAAAATTAAATAGTAGGTACAATCTGCAATTTGAAAGTTATTGGTTTAAAAAATCTTAATTATAGTTTAAAAGTTATAATTAAAATTTTCATAAACACATATTTTTCGTGGATTATTTTAAGATGTGTCCTAATTTTTATTCTAGATCCCTCATTCAATAAAATACTGATATAAAATTAAGTGATTTATCTCTATTTTTGGATACTCTCGTTTGTTCCTTTGGTATTTACCAAGTATACTTCAATTTTTTCCGGGTATATAGGTGTGTGCTTAATTTAATCGAGATTTCTTTATAAATTGTCTATTATGTTTGATCAATTATTAGAACTCAATAAAATGTAGTGGAGTTTTAAACAAAATTTAAGTGAATTATTAAATAACGTAGTCATAAACGATTCTCAAGGAAAACTGTTCTGAAGGAAGTAATGCTATTTAATCATAACATGCAATTTTTATCTAATTTTATTGTAAAACGTGTATTTTTAGCTAATAGTTCTTAGATGCGGTACGTGTATAGATAATTTCCATTTCACACACTAATTTATTAAAAAGAAATTCAATTTAATTGATTGATCTCGAATTTGCCTTAAAATATTATATCTTGATGGAAAGACAATTCGTACGAATCGTCAAAAAGAATAAAGTTTTCCTTTGATAAAAAAAAGAACAAACAAACCGAAGCTTGAATGCCCCGGCAAGTTTATCGCCCCCATAAACATTCGCCTAGTTTCGACTAGTTTTTTCGCTTTCTCCGCCCCTCTTTTTTGCTTACGCCTACGGCTCTCGATCGATCAGATTTTACCGACGCAACGACATTCTCCCTGCGCTCGTCCTTTATGAATTACGAAGCTGTTATCGGTTCTCGATGGCGTTTGGATCGAAATAGCTGCGAGTTCCGCTTTGCCCGAGTGAACTCGCGAGAGGCGCCACCGATACAAGGAGCCCGGCGCTTTGAGTGTCGATAGCGTAGCGATTGAAATCCATTTCGTTTCGATTTTTCTTTGAATTATTTCGCGATTTTTCCGCTGCATTACGCCGGCTAAATGCAACGAACGGGGGACGAAAAAATAAAGGAGATAAAAGATAAGCGGCGCTTTAAAACAATTTCTAAGGCTATACATCGCTTTAAAATGCCCGGGTAATTTCGAAAATTTAAATTTAAATCGGTGTAATCAATTTTTTAACGCGCCCTTAATTATCCTTTTTAAGCCTGAATTATTTCGTTGGATTCGCGACTGGAAGCGGGAATAAAGGGAGGGGGAGGGGGTTTGAATTAAAGCAAATACCGGTAACAATAAAAAGCGCGCGAGCGAGAAAACTTTTTTTACACTTGGCAAAGCAAGTAATTGAACGGAGTAAAATTCTGTAAAGCATTCGGCGAATATCTGATAAAATATACGCGCGTACGTTATTTTTGCGCAATCCTCGCTGTCCGATAATAAACGCGCGAACTATACTTATTACCTGCTATTTCCACATTAATGCACATTCCGCGCTGGTGTGCAAAAAATACGTACACATCTACATAAGCGATTTTAATAAATCCCTGGAAATGTTTCGGAAATATCAATGACGCCACTTTCCAAGTACAAAAAGATTAAATTAGGATAAAATTTACATCAATTCCATGTTTGATGCAATAGCTACTATATCAATGACAGCGGATAATAATTTTTACCAACTCGTATTGCAGATTTTTTGCTGCTGCTAACTGGACCAAGGGACTTCATATTGCATTGGTCATATTTCTCCACTTTCATAAACTTTGCTCTAACTTAATTTTTTTAGAGCGAATTTTAAATACCATCCGCTGGTCACTACCCCGAAATTTCGTAGCTTTTGTGCGAAAAAAAACTCGTGAAATTTCGAGCGCGCAAACAAGCCCAACCGAGGTGAAGAAACTTACTCTCGTGTTATCGTTGGAAAAAAAGCTTTAGCGTCAAATGCGCGGGCAGCTTAAACCGCCCGGCAAAAAAGAAGCGGAGCGACGAGTTGACAAATCGCGTCAGGGCCTGCGCGCTAAAGTCCCGGTAGAAAAAGGCGAATGCGCGTCCCCGAGCCATTAAAAATCGCCGGAGGGGAAACAAGATCAGCCGAGCGAGGCTCAGTAAACGTAAGTCATTGCCTCCCGGGCAATTATGCGCTTTCGCCGATGGTCAACGCTTCTTCTTTTAATCTTTTTTTTCGCATGGCGCACACGGGAGCTGAAAGATTAGTAGAGCGCACATTAGGGAGAATTGAATGAATTGTTATTTATGTATGTTAAGGTACTTACATCTTCGCTACGCAGTCGGAGATTAGGTTTTGCATCGGGGGCGGCGCGGCATTACGAGCGGATGAAATTTTCAGCGCCGCGGCGCGAGCTTTTTCTTCTGCTCGTTTTGATGAAAAGAGAATGCGCCGTTTGCGGAAATGGACTAGCAATTCTCACGCGCTTTCTTCCAGCGATGCTTTATTGTAGATTTTAAAATGTTATCTCGCGAAATTCTTTAATCTGCATGAATTATGGGATGTAAATTAACTTGAAATTCCAGGAAATTTTATTTTCTATTTTTTTGTCATTAGTGCGAAAGAGTGTGGTATTAATGAATGTCATAATTTAAAGCGAATATTAACTTTCAATTTTTTTTCTCCTCCAAATTACAATCTACGTAGTACGTTCTAGTATTGCTTTTTTATTTTATTGCACTGATAAAATATTAAATAACTGTAATTTTCTACAAGTTTCGATTTTCTTAAAAAAGTAAAACCATTATGTAATAATTTCATACCAACTTTTCAATAATAATTATTAATTTTAATAAACTCAATTTTAGTAACAATTACTTCCTTTATTCAAATTGAGTTATTGACCTTTAATAATCAGCGAATAGTAAATTATACATCTAAACTATTTTAATATTATATTAATTAACATTTTATTAGAAATTTAGAAAATTATTAGTAATAATTAGAAACATTTTAACAATTTAGTGTGAAAGAGGGAGGGAGAGAGAGAGAAACAGAGAAAACGAGTGTCTTACTAGACACGACTGTTACTACTGCCGTATTTTAATTATAGCACAAAATCGTCGCATACCCTTGAATAATTTAAGAAATGCATCTAAATGTTGTCATTTATGTTGTTTTGTTCATAACATTTGTAAAAAAATATCTAATAACACACAACTTCGAGCGACAGAAACTGCACAATTTAATTTCGTCCAAATCACCGATATCTTTTATCTCCAAAATTCTATTGCACAAATAAAAAAAATAATGCATGAATATTTTTATCTCCAAATCTCCATTACCAAAATAAAAAATTCGTACTCAATAGCAATTGTGGCATCGCATCCGCGCGCGATGTCAAGCCTAATAAATCAACGGCAGATCTTCCCGCAGCTCCCGCGCAACGAGCGCTTCGACAGACCGCATCGACTCGTCCGCGGCATAAATCAAACCGTCAAAAATCAGCGCGCCGCGGGATCCTTTCATCGGGGCCCGCAAGAAGAGCGGCGTCGGATTGAAAACCAGCGGCGGATTAATGAAGAATATAAGACAAGCTCGCGGCGGCGGTGGCTCTCATTAATCAGCCGAATAATTTATCTTGCCCCGCTGCACCCTCCGGAGGGGCGTCTTTTGACGGCGCGCCCGGCTAATCCGGGCCCCGCGGACTCGGATCCGGGATTTCGCGCGCGGCTTCCGCCCCGTGAAAGGGGATCGATTGTTAATGCGCGCCGAGCATCGCTGGCGCCTCCCCGATATATATACCCAGCAGCGGCGGCGGCGGCTGCTTCTCGGAGGCTTTGCGACTCTCGCGCCAAGGGAGGGACGATCGCGCGCTTCCTTTTTATCATTCAAATCGCCTTGCCCGGGACACAAGCCCGGATTTATGCTGCTTAATGATTTTTCCGAGTCGCTTTGTCGGTGCTTACTTTTGCGCGGGCTGAGGGGGTGGTCGGCCGAGCGCAACCCCCGGTTACTCGGTTCTATAGACCTCGAGATGGAGATGAGTAGCTTTTTGCTGCGTTTCTCGTACTGTGGTAATTAAGTAATTGAAATTTTTTTCCGTGCTACGTTTATTTAACTAATTAAGGTTTTTTTTATTGCAGGGGTGGATGGTAGAAATTATGATATCCATTGTTAGTGTCTTTTGGACTTTGAAACTCGATATTTTAGGTGGTTTAAGGTTACTATTATTTAGTATCAAAATATAAATTATTATGTCGAAAATTTCAGCGAATAATGAACGGAAATTCTGGAAAATAAAATTTCCAGTGTAAGAAGCGGATACTTAGTAATTATGACGTAAATATGAAAAGCTGAAGTATGAATAATGAAAATTAATATTGAATAAGTAATAACAATAATCAGAGAATGATATTATTTTAGCGGTATTATTTAAAAATGTAAAATGTAATAATGATTATTATTTTCGTAAATATAGTAAGTATACATTTTCGAATTATATGAAATAGAATTTCGAAATATATACATATACATTTCGTAGTTTTCAGAAATCTGATCATTAGAATGAAATTTAAATTTGAGAATAAATAACATGATCATTTTATGCGTTTAATTCCATTTTTCGGTTTTTAATTAAAACTGATCTAATTAAAGCTAAAATAATATTTACTTCTTTCAAATTAATTTTAAACAATCTCTTCACTCTTTTTCTTAAAATAACGACCTTAATATTAAGATAATAATACCTAAACTGGAGCATTATTCTTATATCAGCCTTAGTTAACATTTTTTAATGAGACTCAATTATAAGAAAAACCATCTATATAAATATCGAACTTGACACCTCCAAATTTAGTCGGCATCAAAAATAGCTAATCCAATTTTAGGCGACTGGAAAAAGAGGGTGATTTTTATAATAAACCAACAAGCCGCGTCAGTGGAAATACACGGTGTGGTTTTTCGAGCCGACCATACTTTTAAAATGGCTCGCTGTGTCCGCCTTTTTTTTTATGGCCGCGACGCGGCATTTACATTTCCGCGTCGCACCCATTATGTTTTTTGCCGATCGGCTTTTATTTACGCCAGTGGCGCGTGATGTATTATCGCGGCCGGAGTGCCCGTGTATATGCGCGTCCAGCCGTCGCGCCAAGGCTTCGGCTTCGCTCGAAAATTCAGACGGCGGACGATTTCCGCGCCGGGAAATCGAGTACCGATAACACAACAATTTATCGGACGTGATATTGACTCCTATTCGTATCCACACCTGCATTAGTCAATATAAGTAGTTTATCGAATTGATGTAAATAAATACTAAGACCCGGAAATAAGGTAGTAATGAAAATTGATCGTTTCAAGTACCCGTCTAAACGCGAGTATTGTGGCTGTTATATTGCACAATATGTTTCATGTTCCTTCAAGTCGGATTCTTGCTGGTGAATTACTAAATTATGCAGACGATTATGACTTTAGCGCAACAGCAATAAGCTGTTTCCCCGATATTCGAAAGTTAAAGTAACATGTCTGAACTAAATGCAGAAAGGAATACGATGATCATCTGAATATTCCTTCAAAATTGGACATTGCCATTGATGTAAAATTGGATATCTAACTGGAGCCAAAGCCATTATCCATTAGAAAGTTAATTCTTCTCAAATTGAAATAAGAACGCATAATATATGTCTCCAGTGATGGAAAAGTTCAATAATGGTTGCAGAAAAAACTGCAACGGTCAATTGGAAAAGAAGTTTGAAGTAACTTGGTCCTTTTTCAACGGGTGCACAAACTAATAAGCATTACAGTCTTCCTATCAGGTACAGGGTGTCCAAGCATCATAAAAACAACATGTCAGCAAATGCATTCCGAGCAGCCGAGGTGCCGAGGGAATAGGCAACGATCAATTTCTAGTAGCCCTCCGAGACGAACACATCGTCTTCCGTATTATTCATTGTCGCGAGGATCCTGTTAATAAGAAATCACGATTAATATGCATGACCTGACAATTTTTTTTATATTGACCCTCGATTCCGATGTATTCTTTCTTTTCTTTTGAGAAGGTTTTATCATTAAAGATATTTATGGTCACATAATCGAAGCTCAGCTTATCGCTAGCTAATTGTAAAAATATACTTAATACGAAATGATTTATAGGACACTGGAAAACATAAAAAAACCTGGGAATTCCGTAAAAATTGTTATTTTCCAATATAAACCAATATCAATAAAGTAATAATTCCCTGGTTATGATATTGTCTACTGAATATGCCCACTTGCATTAGTCTATATGCACCGGGCAAACTGATGAATGTTTATCGAATTGATCTAAAATAAATAGCAAGATGCGGAAGCTGGGCGGTAATGAAAATTGATCGATTTACCGGTTAAACGCGAATACTACGACTGTTATTATGTTGCGGATTGTGGAGTTATGCGATGGACCTTGATAGTCAGTAATTGGGATACTATTAGTGCGGCATTCTGCCTCCCTTGCACGGGCTTTTTTCTGATTCAATTATATCAGTATACGTGATTATGGGATTAAGTTTCTCGAATATTTTCTGAAAAACTTTGCAGTAATTTTTTTAATATCCTTGATTTATTTAATTTTAGAAATTTAAAGGGCAATGCAATGTTAATTACATCACCTGTATACATTGGTTCAATAAAATTATCGTTATCGAATTTTGTTTTTCTTCACTATCTTTTTTTTAGTACTAATTAAGGTAATTTAAAATTCATGAAAATTTTTACTTTAACGATAGTAAACAACGTTGATTGTTCATTTGAAAATTAAGGATGATCATTGTCATTGAAATGAGAAAAACAGATATTGATAACACTTATAAAAAAATTAAAAACTTTTTCAAATATCGCAGATTAAAAAGAAAAAAAATCATCAGTTAGCTTCTAAATTTAAGATTCTTTTTACAATGTTTAAATTAAAAAACATTTTCAAAAAGCCTTTTAAATTATACACATCAACTGAAAAATCGAGCAATCTTTTATAAGCGTTTCTCATTGAGAAATAAAGATTCAGTGTTAATTATAATTTTTTTGCGCACGTCAAAAAAAAAAATTACAAGCCGTATCTTGTGTACAAAATTAATAGTTCAAATAGAGCCATTACGTGCGAGATACTCAGAGATTCTCTCCTACAATGTCATTAAACAGAAGCGAATGGCGTGAGGTTGCGCGCGGCACCCATTTGTTTTGTCAGTGAATGAATATTTAGTGGAAAATGCTGTGCTAGCCTACGAATGTTGCTCGTCATTAAAAAAAATGAGAAATGAGAGATAAGCCGGCGAGAAAAGATTGAGTAAAAGAGAGAAGGTGAGAAGGGGACGAGGGAGAGGGGAGGAAAGAAGAGAGACACAAAGATAGAGAATCGGCGAAGTCGCGAAAAACACATCGCGGTGATAAGTAATTTGACTGATAAACGATCGTATAAAACCAACATCATTTCAGATATCTTTCCATTCGTCAAGTAGACTTTAATTAAGCACACGCAACGGTTAACGATTAAATTGCTTTGCACGACTTACTGCCATTATCTCTAGGAGAATTAGCATATCACTTTAGTACGGTAGAGAACTAATTGAAAATGTAATTAGTGTTTTCTAGAAACAATTTGGACACATAGTTAGTTAATAACTTTACGAAATGGCAGAAGTTTCATTCCATTTAAAATACTAGTGAATTCACCTGCCTTATTTTAAGACAATCTTGAATTTCAAAGACCATAATGGAAAATAAATCTCGTACGAGACAATGGCCTCAATATTTAGCGGCATTAACAGGTAGATCTGCACAGATTTTAAGAAAAAGTCGCATAAAATTGGATCGGATGACACGTGTCGTTCAATTTGATATTACTTATTTTCAGCCACGTTATCGATGGCAATAACCGGCTCTCATATCGGCTGGACCTCTCCGACACTTCCAAATCTCAAAAGTCCTCAGTCGCACCTACCGATATCATCGAGCGATGCGTCCTGGATCGCGTCGCTGTATTTGCTTGGATCTATTCCTGGAAACATACTCGCTGCGTTTATTGTGGATTCGATCGGCCGAAAAACAAGTTTAATATTAGCCGGCATACCGCTGACCATCGGCTGGGTTTTGATACTCGTTGCTCAGAATTCTTACTACCTGTACGCCTCGCGGTTCATAAGTGGATTGGGTCAGGGTGTAGTTTACGTAGTTTGTCCTATGTACCTTGGTGAAATCGCCGATAAGAATATACGCGGATCTCTGGGTTCCTTTATAAAGTTGATGGTTACGTTTGGTGAACTTTACGCACACGCGATCGGGCCTTTCGTTTCCTACGACTGGCTCGCCTATTCCTGCATCCTCATACCCATCGTATTTTTCCTTACGTTCAGTTTCATGCCTGAATCCCCTTACTATTTAATTATTCGCAATCGCCGTAAGAAGGCCGAAAAAAATCTGATGAAGTTGAAGCGATACACAAACAGTGAAGATTTAAACGAAGATATGGATCAAATGCAAAAAACCGTTATTAGAGATCTCAGAGATAGGGGATATATTAGTGATCTCTTCAACACTTCGGGTAATAGACGCGCTATACTAATTTGCTTTGGACTGCAATTAATACTCCAGTTCAGTGGAATCGCGGCCATTGAATCGTACACACAAGAGATTATCGAAGAAGGTGAGACTGAAATCTCGGCTGGAATAGCAGTTATCATTATGAGTGTAGTGCAATTAGTCGCCGGAGTTGGCGCGGCTGCTTTAGTTGACAGAGTCGGCAGAAAACCGCTACTCCTGATCACAACATTCTTTGCCGGAGTTGTGCTCAGTGTGAGTGCTACGTTTTACTTTATGAAAATGCATTTGGGATACGACATGAAAGGTTACGGCCTCGTACTCGTGGTTTCGATAATTAGCTACGAATTGGCTATCGCACTAGGGTTAAGTCCTTTGCCGTATATGATGCTGGGGGAACTGTTTCCGACGAACGTTAAAGGATTTGCGGTATCCTTGGTTAACCTTTGGGCATCACTTTTGGCTTTCGTCGTATCCAAGGTGCACCAGATAATCACGGATACTTGTGGAATGTATGCATCATTTATTTGGTTTGCATCGGTGTGTTTTATCGGTATAGCCTTTATTATTATTGTGGTTCCCGAAACTAAAGGAAAATCTCTCTTAGAAATACAAGAGGAACTGAACTGTAAATCTAAAAGATTAAAGAGGAAAAGTATTCCAGAAGTTAACATAAGCACTATCTTATGATGATTTAATTTCTGTAAGTACAAGTAATGTGAGTCATATTTTTAATGAATATTATCTCAATTATTGCTTGTTCTCGAATCTTCGAAAATAAAAATTAAATTTTCGAAAGAGTTTAACCATGAAACAAATTTTCATTATTAAACTGAAACTGAGAGTAACTAACACTTACGTTCAAAATTAATTTCTAAAGGTACATTTTCCTGAACATTCTCAAATTAAATGGAAGTACAAGTACATTTTTACGCTTAAGAATTTAAGAAGAGAAATTTAATGAGAATATCAATTTTTTAGCGAAATAAATGATCATGTAAAAAACTTTACTGCTACTGTTACTACGACGAATTTTTGTAATTATTACGCAAGACTGTTAAATTGAAAATCACAATGGGTATCGAAAATGATGAGACTGATTATATTTATGAGCTATGTAAAGTGGTATCACAAAGTTTTAAAAATATAATCGCTGAATTTTTTACAGCAAAAAAAAATGTTTCTTTTTTATAACAATAACCTTCCTCTCACATTTTATTTCTTCTCTTTTATATGTGTCATATTTTATTTTATAGAATTTATAATGGAAGTAATATTAATGAATATCGAATTCTACTCAAGAAATATCTAGTAGAATATTTCATTTATAAACTTATTGCATCAAGATGATTGGAATGATCACGTCGAATCATTAAAACTATAAATTTATTCAGTTGAACCCATTAAATTAATTCAACTAAATGGTTCTAAGTCATTATTCTCGCCATCTTTTTCCACTATCAGCTCTATACGAAAGTTCGAAACTTTTTCAACTAAACGATTCATACGTTTTAATTATTCGTATTAACAGAACTATTATTTGAATTTATGAATACAATTCTCAGAATGCAGACTAATGAATGTTTAATCTAGAATTACACATTTCAAATAAAAGAAACATTATATTTATTCAGATTCTAAAAAAAAAAGATACGAAAACCTAGAATATTCCGTATAACACGTTTGGATTAGTATTATCACATCTTTGTTAAGTTAATAGTTACATTAGTAATCTCATAGTGTTTTAGTGTTAGGTAAAGAAGCAGTTCAGTAAAATGAAAGATAAACCGAAGGGTCGGATACATTAAGGAGATTAGCGCAAATTTTATAGTTCATCGTAAAAAAAATTTTCATTACAATGAGTTACGCAATAGCGTAGTTTAAAAATTAAGTCATTTAAATTACATTTATAATTAAGTGAATTTTATTTCTTTTTCTTGATGAATAATTTTATTTAGTAAAATAAAAGTATTTCGAATTTATATAAGAATGAATTATATGTTACAATCAGTGACACACTGAAATTGAAGGAAATGTTTGTTATCTGGTATTATCAGTTCTAATATCCGTAGCATTTACTTTGCAACTCGATTTCAAAAGCTAAATATTATTTTTACTGATGTTATTAATTATTACTTTGGTACAACTGTTGACACTTCATCTAACATCAGTAAATCATAATTATATATATTCATAATTTTCTAAAATATCTTTCAATAAAAAAATTATTTACGATAAAAAGAAACAATATTATCAAAATTAGATTTTTCGCGGATGTCTGAATCGAACGGTAGATATGGTTATCGATTGATATATATAAACCCAATTAAAATTATGTAAATGTAGAAGAATGTAATCAAGACCATATTTGTATTTATACGCTGGTAATTCTAAAATTGAATTTATTCTTATTTTCTTTATTTTAAAATTTGGTTTCCTATTAGAGGAAATTTTGTAACGAAGATAACAAAAGATGAAATATAATTGTATGACTACGCGTGTGGTAGGGTAACTAGATAGGGAGGGAGGGAGGGGGGTCGGAGTTTATTATTACCGCTTTATCTTGAAGATATTTCCGTCGAAATTCTTAATCTGGGACTTCATGCGATATCTAGATTATGATAGTTTGTTTATAAATCTTGACGTGCTTCTTCGTTTTACGTGTCTCTCTGCTAAGTTTGTTGTTCACTAAAAATTGATTTATCATTTTACTTGAATTAAACATGAGTAAGTTTCGAAATTTTTCTGATTCGATAACTACTTTAAAATTACGAATTAAAAGTACAAAAAAGGTATTTTTATAAATACCCACGCATAGCTTTGAAGGAACTAAATATAATTAACACGTGGCACAGTAGTACTGCAAAGGCAAGCACATTATTTATCGTCGGAAGGTACTTGTCTATATTATTGTTTTGCTTCCTCCTTGAGGAAGCTTTGTAATAGTAACAAAATTTTTTTTTTAAACGTGTTAAAAGTTTGTTTTTAGTTACTTTTTATCATTTTTTGATGTTTTTTTGACATTTTTGAA
>JAXIUT010008946.1:0-25838 GCA_035586675.1 Eurytoma californica
TTCAAATTTCAGTTTTTCGTGAGTATATAATATGAAAAATTTTCTTTTTGTTTAAAAATGTTTATAAGTGTTCAAAAATGTTCCTATTTCATCAAAAACTTTAAAAATAATAAAAGTGTTCATTTTTGTTTAAAAACGTTTAATTATGTTTAAAAATAAATGACAAAATGGATGGTTTGTAAACACTTCTACACACTTTTAAACATTTTTGAACAACAATTATTTCCACCAGGGAAGGATGTTTTCCGGACGTCCAAAAAAATAAATTATGTCAATAATAATGTTGATAAGCAAAACAGCGCATATAATTACATTCTTAGTAATGATATTCCTTCTAATAATTAAAAGTCGTAAAAACAAAAAATTGTGCTCATAGGCAAATGACGACGTATTATCGCTATTATGTATAGTAGTATGTACATTATCATTTATAAAAGTTCGTTATCTCTTTGAATGTTAAATTTCATTTTGAAAAAGTATGTAAGTAAAAAATTAAAATTTTTTTACGCAGCTATATAATTCTGTAAATGAAATTATTTGAATAAAGCGGATGTGTGTTTAATGAATCTACAGGTAGATCGGCAAATAAAGGTAGGTGTCTATAATCAGTTCCTTTTATTTTAACACGCAAGTTTACTTTTATCTTCAAATTATATCTTCCTTCTTATTACTATATTTTTTAAGCGAAATGTGTATAAAACACTTATTACTTTATTTTATATTCGTTAAAAAATTAAGTATATATAATTGTTAACTAAAATTAAATACCCTGTTGAAACGACCTTATAAAATACTATAAAAATTTATTTTTATAGGAATTAACGTGTGTGTCTGCACCAGGAATTCCTTATATATCCTTATAAACATGTCTTTAAAAAATTTCGTCATTATAAATCCCATAAAAACTTACTCGTTTTTGATAGAAAAGTAATTTTCTATGAGGTTTATAAGAAGGACGAAATTTTTTAAGAACATGTTTATAAGGAAATATAAGGAATTCCTGGTGCAGATACACACGTTAATTCCTATAAAAATTTATTTAAGGTCCTTTCAACAGGGTATAATGTGTGCTACAAGTTGATGTTTTTTTAAATAAAATATGATAAATGCAGTAGTTTTTTCACACGGGTAACGAAAAATATACCGTAAAATTACTTACTCAGTTATAATTTGGAAATTTTTGAATAGGGTACTAATTCCAGCGCTCATCCAAGTGGAATACTGCACGCGCGCCTTGCATATTATGCGGTATATATATGCAGCTGCACCGCGGGGTACTCGCGTCCCAACCTAAGCCGACGGTTATACTGCGAACGCGTCGTGGTAGGTGGTTGCCTGCAGTCAGGTGTTCGGCGGCCCCCACCCTTCGCCGCGTCACCATAGCAAGTCCAGTGTGCGCTGTGCCTCCAGAGATCCGCGATGAGTCTCGTTCAGTCCGATCGAGTCCGAGAGTCTGTGCCTTTCGCCGTTGCAGGTGCACCGGACTATACCACAACTTACTGTAGTTGTGTTACTTCATCGTTTAGTTATTTTTGTTATTGCTCGGTACATCGAAAGAAGGATTAGGCAGAGATTTTCTTCATTTCTTCTGGAAAATAAAAAGCAAGTGCCATGGGGAAATCACGCACGGGTAAAACTGCAGTTGCCTTGACTATTGTGTCCTTCGTACTCGTAATAATAGCCTTTACCACACCCAACTGGCTCCAAACTGACGGAAAACTGGAGAGACCAAAATTCAACAAAATCGGTAAGTACTTTATTTAAACAAGCTGTGATTTAATTTACTTATTTATTTTGTTGTCTCTAAAAATATAATACGCACATAACGATTTCGTAATTATATGTTAAAGATTTCTGTATATATTGGAATGTTTGAGTGTCATAATAGTGAAAATTAAGAGAAAGTTTTTCGTTCGAATTTTTCGTTTAGCTCATTAAATTTGGTTAAATATTAGTACATCACCGGGCACCATTTACAAGCGATAATTATTTGTATATACCAAAATTATTTCTATCTTTGTCATCACAAAATCTTTTTAATAATAACTGCATCCTTGTCTAATCGGTAACCAAGTATCCGGTAGATATTTGCATAGATACGTACATATTATGCATATTGGAAGTACAGCTCCGCATTATTCGACATGAAAACATATTGATGAAATATTGTCATTTAATTTTTGTATTAACTCATGCTTAATATTATTAAATATACATAAATCATTTTTAATATTTGTGTAATTTATTAATTTATATTAAATTTTGAAAAAAAATATATGAGTTTCTTAAAAAATTAATGGATTTATTTTCTTTTCATAGGTCTTTGGCAAGTTTGTTTCAATGGATTCCAAGATATTCAGCACTTATATGACACTTCATTTTATGGCTGTTGGTGGGTTTTTCAAGAAGAATATTATGTAATTCACGATCTTCTCCTGCCAGCATTTTTTGTGGAAACTCAATTTTTCTTCACCCTATGTCTGACTTTACTACTGATTGGTAGCTTTTTAACTACGTTGTACACTTGTTGCTCTAGACATCACAACAAGTATCAGTTACTGTTATGGGCAACTGGTGCTAATTTGACTCTTGCTGCGATTTGCGGTATCATAGCTGTACTTATATTTGGAGCCAAAGGAGAGAGCCGACATTGGATGCCTAATTGGGAGCACAACGATCTGAGTTGGTCATACGCACTTGCCGTTGTAGGGAGTGTTAGTCTCCTAGCTGCTGGTATCCTCTTTTTAGTTGAGGGTAAAAGGTTTAGATCAAAGTCGCTTAACATCGATTACATCAACAAGCAAAAGCAATTGCAAATATAAAAATCTGCGGTACTGTTTCTACAAATATCTGACGATATAATTGCAGCGTATATACGCTGAAATTATCTTCTACGTGAAACAATATTGTTTCACGTAGAAATTACGCGAGATGTATTTATAATTTACCGCGTCTTTCCTGATTATTTACTGGTTTTCGTGCAATAAATATATGACGCTATAAATTTATTACAATCTATCGGGTAAAATCTATGATCAAGGTGTTCTGCCAAAAAAATTGTACAAAATGATCTACATTCTGTCTATCTAGATCCAATATCTATTGACTCGAATTAAAGTATACATCGAGTCTGTTCGAAAATACTTCTTTGGCAATATATAATTGTGCATCGATTACCGATCATCGCTCAGGAATTCTCGAAAAAATTTGTCGATTATTATTGATGAATCACGGATTATACTTGGCGATGAGGAAATTAAACTTTCCCTTAATATATAAATCTTAAGTGCCTCAAAATTAAATGAATTCTGTCTTAATTTTTTTTTTATATTATACTGGTATAGAAACGTGATGATTTAAGTAATTACTGAGTCCGATTCTGAACTGAATGAGTGATAAATCCGTCCGGAAATAGAATATGTAAATCAATCCGTCCAAATTTAATGACTTACTCATAAGAGAGATAATTTGTAAGAAAATAAATATAAATATAGAATATATACATTTTTAAAAGTATTATATAGTTGCAACGATAGCATGTATTAATTGTAAAAAAAATGTATACAAGAACGTTCTCAACGAAAAAGTTCCCGCGCTATTCGTTTTATGTGCTGAATTGTAAATCGAAACTTCGAGCTTTCGCGAAAAGCCATAATTATGACTAAGTTATAAATAACACTGCTGAGTGCTGCGTAACATTTTAGAATAAAAAACTTGCAATGTGTTATGTATATCATGACTGAGATTATGTATTATTATTATTATCATTATTATTATTATGTATTATTCAGTATTTTATTGTAAAAGTAATTTTACAAGTTTATAAATTTATATATTTTTTGACATATAAGTTTTTAATTATTTCATAAATTAATGAATTTATACGAAAATAAATTGTATTAATAACGAAAAGTGAAAAATATAATTTTGTACAGTAAACAAAAACAGTTTTATAATACAATCCACGTTTTGACCTTTATTCACTGTTCTCTAAACATTCGATAAATTTTAATTTTTTTTGAAAATTCAACTTATTAACATTGAATTGTTTAATTTTATTTAAAACTCAATAAGAGCGGTATTAAATATGAACTTGCAATGTGCTACAACACTCAAATTACATTATTGTATTAGATAAATTTCGTTAGATTATAAACAGAAAATATGTAACATAAAAAATACAAGTTAATTGTCTTTATCATAAAAGTGCATTTCGCAAACATACATTAAACATTGCCTGCATACGCATCGCCTTGCAAGTGGCAAGTGCTCTAAAGCGAAACCCAACCTGATCCGCTAGAGCTCGACGCTCGGAGAGTCGGATCGCGCGCCGCCGTCATTGCTGTAGTGTCTCGTGCCCCCACCCGGCCGCGTCGCCCGTCGTCGCCAGAGCCTCCGCGCGGCCTCGCCGCGAGTCTCGCTCGGCCTGCGTCAGACCCGCCGCATATCGCCTTACCTACGATCGCGCCGATCGGCCCCCGCGGAAATCGGCGAGGCTCAGCCGCAGGAGCGAGAAAAGTTCCCTGCACCCGGAGGGGGCGGAGACGGAGGAGGCGAGAGAAAGAGAGCGAGGGACACTTCATCCAAGGGGAAACTGGTTGGCTGCCGAGGCACGGCTGCGCACGCGCGCCCCGTCTTTGTCCATATCATGTAGGTAAACGAGCGAGACACACCGACACCGTGCACAACGGGTCTTTGACTTCGCGGTCCTCGTGAACGATGCTCTCGCGCGCGAGGGGGGTAAACAAATCGACGCCGCTCGGCCTTTTTCGCCGATGTATTGAATGAAAGTCACGACTCGCGGCCTCGCGAGGCGTCGCAACGGCAGCCTCGGAGCGCAGGCTTCCCGTCGCTTCCAGGAACCTGCGGGTGAGACACCGCGCTCGCGGAATCCCCGCCGATTTTCCGGGAAGCCGCGGTGGACGTCTCGGTATAACGGAGGAAGAGTAGCGCTCGGCTATATAGGCGAGCAATCATGTGCTCGCGCGTGCAATTCGTCGTGCAACCTGTGCAACGGGCTGACGGTCGCGGGACGACGCGGTAACGCGACCGTCACCGCCGCCGAGAGGTCCACTGTATAGGGGGTGCGCGCGTTCCGACTTTCCGCTGCTTCAGCTGTCGCGCTGCGAGCGTGCGAGCCAGTCGCCCGTACGGCACTTTGTACACGCGCCGTCCCGCGTACACCTATAGATCTCGAGGCGATTTTTTTCAACCCCCCGCGGTGCGAGGTCTCCCCGAAGAGATTCGAATTAATCGGGGGAGCGGCGGGCCGTCGTGAGAGGAGAGGAGGTGGAGGATCGAGCGGCCGGAGATTTTGCCGCGGGGACACGGGAGGTCGGAAGTGCGGCCGCGCGCTCCGAGGACTGCGTGGCGGATCACTGATCGCCGAGGATCCAAGGGATCGTTCGATCGCGCACACGGGGGGCTGCGTCCGCGGGCCTCCGGAAGGGGTGAAGTGCGCGCTCGAGGGCAGCGCCGCGAGGTTATGAACTCGGGCGACTCCGAGCCCGAGTGACGGTCAGCGACGGTAATATTGTTAATGTAGATGCTGCGATAAACGGGAAGAGGAGCCGAGCTCATTTATACTCGACTGCGCGCCGTTCCATTTCGCCGAGAGAATATATGATTAGAGTGTGATACTCGATGAAATAATACGTGAGTATAAGCTGTTTCTTTCTCTGGCTTTTGTACGAGCGACCCAGCGTCGCGCGACGATTGCAGAGCTCCTGGGTGGCGGCATAGTGCTTAACATTTATGGCCGTAAATTGCTTAGTTTCTTCTGAGTCATTATATAAATAAGTTAATAATTTATAATAGTTATTATTTTTTTTCGTTTTTTTAACGGCTGATTGTTACACAAGATGATGTAACTAGTGATGAGATTTTGATTCTTTTTTGTTTAATTGTTATCGTCGATAAAGTAATATTTTAGCGTTGTGTTTACATGCCTTATGGAACGAAGTGCACTCTGTAGATGTAAACATTTTTTTGCGAAATAATGAAATAAACAGGTCATTAAGTTAATCTAGTTTGAAGCAGTTTTAGGGAATGTTCTCGAAAAGCTTTTATTAATATCAATATTAACATAACAGAATAAAATATTCAAAATAGTTAAGTGCTTAAAGCCGTTCTATTAGTCGATAGCTGTTATTCAATGCTCTCGTAACATTACGAAACTCTCCATTCGACGAAAATTTGTTTGGTCCATCCGCAAAAGGGACATTATCCCGGCGGTAATTCGATAACGAAGTGCCCTCCTTTCAGCCCCGAAAAAAGTAGGTGAAAATTCACGCTAAGAGAGAAAAAAATATTGCTTTTTCCACAGCTCGCAGCTCGCCGTCGGGGAGAAAGTTCGTTCGCCCGTGACGCGTCACCCGACGTCACACTGTCTCAGGCCCGTGCATGCTCGACTCGGCGAGCGAGAGGGAGGGAGACAGCACGAGCCAGTGGGTAAAATGGAGCTGGTACGCTCGGAGGATGCAGCCGAGCCGTGATCGGGACGCAGCAGGGCCAAACCACGCCAGCGGGCTTACCCGGACGCGGTGCAATTGCTGACCGGACGATGGAGGTCGACGTGTCGAGGCTCGAGTCGAGCCTCTCAGCAGGTGAGCAGCCCGTTTTCCCGTCCGAGAGTGCCTCGAGGCCCGTGCGATGCTCCCGCTCGGCGCTCGCACCGTCTCGCTCGCACCCGCGCCACCGCCTATGCCTCCGTCTCCCTCTAACCGCGTATGTGTGCCTCTTGTCTTTGCAGAGCTCTACTTCCTCATCGCTAAATTCCTCGCGGACGGACCCTGCCGTGCCATCGCCGACGTAAGTTTTTCTTTTACTTTTTCACCCCGCTGTTCATCCTGATCGCAAGATCGAGGAGGTCGAATCGCGGCCACCGAGGCGACTGAAGGTGCTGATTTTTCGTTGTTTTGTTGCAGGCGTTGAAGAGCGAATTGGAGCGGGCCAAGGTAAGTGCGTGCACTACTGTGTAGTGGCCGAGTTGACGTTTTCCACATGGTTTGCACGTGGTTTCGTACTACTACTCGCGCCTGGCCGCGTCAAAACAAATGCCAGAACAGACGGCCGCGTGTTGATGCTGTGACGCATTGCAATCGGTGGAAGCCATTTCTTTTTTTTTTTTTTTTAAATTGACAATATTTTTGCATATTTTGGCACTGTGATAAGAGTTTTATGGTTTTTTTTATTTTGATTAATTAATTGATTGGCTTTCCTTGTAGATCTTGCCGCAGAGGTTGGACTGGCTGGGGAACGAGCATAATCAGAGCTTTGAGGAGTTGGTAAGTAACTTTTTGTTTCTACAAAAATGATATTGCATTAGAGGGAAATTTTATGCCTTCACAACTGGAGAGATACCCATTTGCCTCTTGTGGTGTGGGACAACCAAAAAGGGGTAGACTTCTTTCTCTCTACCCCTCCGTTCACAAGTTAGGGAACTTGGTCGATCCCCCCACCATCTACAATATAAAGCCAGACTGTTTCTCTTTCTCTCTCGTACTTGTTGGTGCTTAATACTTCTTTCATTACCCCTGAAAAACGTCTATCCCCACTACTACTCTGTAATTCCCCTTCCCAGTTTCCCTTATCTTGTTAGAAGCTGAGAGAAAGAGGGAATAGTGATAAGAAGTGGGAGAACCATCGATGGACCCTTTTAAGCTTGTGCTCTTAATCTGAACCTTCTAATATTATAACTATAATTTTAAAATTATTATGTAAAAATATTAACAAGTTTAATTTGTAAAAGGATAATAAAGTAAAAACTACTTATTTTTAATTTTTGTTATATTTTGTTTTAATTTTTTAAATATTTTAATATATTAAAATTATATTGAATAAATTTACAAAGATCATCAAAATTTAAGTTTTTAAAATATTTCTAAATTGTACATAATAATAACATAAAGAAGGCATAATTTTAGAAATATTAAATTTTTGTCAACGTAACTTGGAGCGATGTTACAATCCATATATTGAGCGCGAGCGTGAAGGGGTCCGAGTCTCCCACCATCTGCTCCGAGAGTCGGAACATAAGAGAATATACTGGGCGATCCCCACCTAACTTGGGAGTCGGCCAATGAGCTCACAGCGGGGGACTGGAGCGTCATGTGTCGTGATCGATGAATGCGTTTGTGTGAGTTCGAGTCTTCTTCGTGTGCGTTTCAACGTATTTATAGAAGAAAAGTGTGCCTGCCGTTGTTCGCCTAAGGTCTATTCCCCTTGCCAGTGGAAAAGAGAGAGAAAGAGAAATATTGACTCACTGTATAAGAATTACTTTAAAAATTCAAAATCGGAGAAATCAAAAAATTTTTTTAGAAAAAATAATTTTGCTTGAAAAAGAATGCTAATATTGCAACAAAGTATGATTGTAGTTGATTGTGATTATTATGAAAAATATTTTTTTAAATTTTTTATTTAAATTTGTTTTTTCATTTCCAGGAAAGAAAATATTCTCATATTGGTCCAAATCATTTGCTTCAAATATGTGCAAGAATAGGACCAGTTTTGGAGAAAGAGGTACCACCATGTGTTGCCGGTGCTATTTCTCTGCTTGGCGCAGGAAAGCAGTCTTTATTACGCACAAAAGAAGGTAAACTATTTTTTGTTTCTCGTATTTTTCTATAGTAATTCTGATCATTAATTCAATTTATCTTCTAGATATGCAGCGGTTCGTTCGAAACGTAACCGGATACTCTGGGAGATTCGGCGGAAAACCTTTTTTACTTCCACCAAATCACTTTCCACAATTAAGTATAGGTAAAAGAACTAGATAATTTGTAGAAACTTAAGATTTTGATCCAGGACAGATAATGAAAAAAGTCATTAAATTTTTTAGCAAGAGTACTTCAAGGGCGGGAAAATTCAGGTCCATTGAGCAGGTACGAGGCTGTGCCCACGTCTTTCTACAAAAAGCTGCAACTGTACCGCCACACTTTGGGACACTTGTCAGCGGTATATTGCGTACTGTACGATCGCACTGGAAAGTACGTCATTACCGGAGCAGACGACTTGCTCGTGAAAGTCTGGAGCTCGACGGACGGTCGACTGCTGGCCACTTTCCGAGGGGCTTCTTCTGAAATCATGGACATTGCCGTTAATTTTGACAATACACTGCTTGCAGCTGGTAGCTTGGATCGCATTCTTCGTGTGTGGTGCTTCCAAACTATGTCTCCAGTATGTCACCATTCATCAGTTTTAGAAATAATCTTTCAAAAGATATTTTTAATGAGAATAATTTATTGAATTTTAGATCGCCGTATTATCGGGACATTCAGGCATGATAACATCTGTTAATTTTTGCCCTATTTCGTGTAACGGCGTTTATTATTTAGTCTCGACGAGTAGTGACGGTTCCGTTGCATTCTGGTCGCACACAAAAAAAGGCAAAGAAAGAGCTGTTTTCCAGTACGTAATTTGATTTTATATACTAAATTCCTTATATGATTCATCACTTAAATAAGTTGTATTAAAAAAAAATGTGTTTACAGGCCAAAACCTATTCAATATCATGAAAAAATGCGACCTGGACAAGCGCAGATGATCTGTGCTTCGTTCAGTCCTGGCGGTGTCTTTATGGCCGCTGGTTCTGCGGATCATCATGTGCGCGTTTACATGATGACAGGTGAAGAAGGACCGAAACGGGTGCTAGAAGTCGAGGCACATTCCGACACTGTTGATAGCATTCAGTGGGCACACAGTGGTCTTAGGTTTATCTCGGGTTCGAAGGATGGCACCGCCAATGTTTGGCACTTCGAACAACAACAATGGCAATGCAAAATTTTAATAATGACTACCAAATTAGCAGGGTACGACTTTTTTTATTATACTAATATTTTGTTTAAATTGAAAACTGTTTTAATAAAAAAATTGATATTTTATTTAGGGATCCAGAACCGGAGGATGATTCGAACAAAAAATCTAAAGTAACTATGGTATGTTGGGATGTCAGCGACGAATGGGTAGTGACAGCAGTGAATGATAGTTCCTTAAAAGTATGGAATTCTAAGACTGCGGAATTAGTAAAAGTTCTGCGCGGGCACAAGGACGAAGTTTTTGTACTGGAGTCTCATCCAATCGATCCTCGTATTATTCTTAGTGCTGGACACGACGGACAGCTGATTATTTGGGATGTGCTGAATCCCGAGCCAATAGCCTGTTTCCAGAATTTCATTGAAGGCCAAGGAAACGGTGCGGTTTTCGATGCCAAGTGGTCGCCAGATGGTACTATGTTAGCTGCCACTGATTCACATGGTCATTTGATGATGTACGGTTTTGGTTCAGGAGTTGAAAGGCTGAAAATTGTAAGCATTAATTCAATTTTAAACAAGATGATTCGATTTTAAAATTAAATGAATAACTATTAAAAAAAAAAATTTGCGATTCTAGGTGCCCAAGGAATTGTTTTTCCATACGGACTATCGACCATTGATCCGAGATGCCAATAATTACGTGCTGGATGAACAGACGCAAACGGCTCCACATCTAATGCCGCCGCCTTTCCTTGTTGACGTCGACGGCAACCCTTATCCTCCAACGTTACAGAGATTAGTACCTGGACGAGAAAGTTGTAAAGGGGAGCAGTTGGTGCCTAACATCGCCGTGGGAGCTAGCGGTAAGAATTTGAAAGATAATTTTAATTTTAATTTTTCAAATTCCTTTTTGTGAAATTTATTATACTTATTTATAACCATTTTTCAAACAGGTCAACAAGAAGTAATCGAAGGTTTGCCGGAACAGGAGCACCCTCGCTCAAACATTGACAGATTAATCGAGGCATTAGCTCAGCGACGTCACATCCATGGCGAAGATAACGCGGTCGAAGGCGACGAAAATAATGCTCAGCAACATGAGGAGCAGATTGCTCGCCAGATTGCGAGTCCTCGCGGTAGTAGGCCTGGTCTGCGACGCGTTGGCGACATCGAGGGTGTTCGACAGAGCAGTGGCAATTGGCAGCCTGACAATACAACACCTTGGAATAAGCCTATTCTTGCCAAACCTCTCCATCCTGCGGTTCTTAAAACTCAATATCGACAAACGTGAGTTGAGATTGCACTTTAAGTCAAAGAAAAATATTTGGCTTTCAAAGTAATTGTAAATTACAAGTGTACTATTTATTTTGTTTTAGGAACGCTATGGCTGATATGGAGCTTGAGAACTACAAGCGAGAAATGCGTAGACGACCACAAGTAACAGCCGTTGCGACGCCTGATCCGAACAATTCTTTGATGCGCAGCCGGAGAAATCGGGGTGCTAGGCATGCTTATAGAACTAGGGCTACTCGTGGTGACGAACCGGAAGAAGATGATTTTGAGGTAGGAGCAAAGTAACTTAATTTATATTTCATTGTTTTATTATAAGAACATTAGTTGAATTTAAATTTTGTAAATGTTAAGAATGCTGAGAATTCCGCGAGCTCGGGAACTAGCAATGAATCCTCTTCCAATGGTGAAGAAATATGTTCAGACAGTTCGTCTGAAGATACTAGTAGCGAATATTCAGATTGGATAGCAGACCAAGGTGTAAATTTGGAACCACCAAAGCGTAGTAAAAGAAAACCTGTACAAAAGAGACCCTCTACTCCCCCTAGTGATACGGATAGAAGAAGAAGTCAACGACCAAAGAAAAAGGCAAGTTTTTAAACTAACTATAAAATAATTTTTAAGAGTGATATATCACCGAAGAAAGATTAATTATTTTATTTTCTTATTACTTGTTATTATAGACGATACCGATAACAGAAGTTCATTCTGTGACTGAAGTACCTGAAATTTACCGTCCGTCGGAATGGCTGAGCGAAGTAATTCCGAGGAAAGCGCCGTATTATCCACAAATGGGAGATGAGATCGTATATTTCCGACAGGGTCACGAAAGATATTTAGAAGTTGTGAAGGAGAAAAAAATTTACGAAGTTAATCGGTCCTTGGAACCCTGGAGTAAATTAGATCTTAAAGTGAGTGTAATTTTTAATATGCATAGTAAAAATTATTGTTATATCACGATTGTTCCTTCTAAACATTACCATTAATGTGATCTGTTATTTCAGGCCCAAGAATTCGTCAAAGTTATAGGAATTAAATATGAGATCCGTCCACCCCGTTTATGCTGTTTGAAGCTGGCTCAGATGAATGAAGAAGGCCATTTGACGGGTGTAACATTTACGATAAAATATCACGATATACCAAATGTCTTAGACTTTCTAGTACTACGTCAGACCTTCGATAATGCACTAGAGAGAAGCTGGACGGAAGGTAATCGGTTTCGGTGTATGATAGAAGACGGCTGGTGGACCGGTCAGATAATATCCCTTCAGCCACTTTCTGAGGAATTTCTTGATTCGTACTTTTTGTGCTTTAACATTAGATGGGACAATGGAGAAACTGAATACATGAGTCCTTGGGATCTCGAACCCATTGACGAACAAAGTAAGTTATTATTTATAAACATTAAATTTTAGTACGAGTAAATTATGCGTGGAGTAAAACAAAAGAAAAATTATTGAATCACGCTAAATTTAATCTTTAACATTTCCAGGGTTACCAAGTGTAGTCGGTAACGCAGTACCAGTACTACCCGAAGAAATTCAAGAAACGTTATATCAACCTCAGCCAGAAGAGTGGCCAATGGGCGATAGAGAAGCTGCATGTCGCAGAATAATCCGTGGTCTTGATCAAGTGATGACACTCGCGATCGCTGAACCATTTTTAGCCCCAGTAGATCTCAACGTCTACCCAAGTTATGCATATGTCATCGACTACCCTATCGATTTATCGACGATAAAAGCGCGATTTGAAAATCGCTTCTACCGACGCATCACTTCTGCTCAGTTTGATGTCAGATATTTAGCAACTAACGCCGAAAAGTTCAACGAGCGACATAGTCAAATCGTTAGGCAAGCTCGTGTTATTACTGATATCTGTTTGCGTGTTATAAAGTGAGTAAACAAATATCGCAATTAAGTTGAAATATTTTAGTGATATTTATTTATTTGAAATTTTTTTTATCTTTTAGAGAAACAACAGAGCATGATATCACAGCTTTGTATCATGAATTGGTTGATTCTTATCACTCCTCGGATACAGAAGTAGATGTTGAAGATGATATTGATAAACCTTCAACAAGTACAAATAGACCTAGACGATCTACAGCCAGCAGAAGCTCAAACGTCACACAAACTATCAGCTCAGATTGGAGAGTAGCTTGCCGTCAGCTTTTGGAAACCCTGTGGCAATGTGAAGATTCTATTCCATTCAGGTAATATTAAAATATATTTTTATTCACCAAATTATTTATAATCGTATTGAGATATTTTATAAATAAATAATTCAACATATCTACTGCAGAGAGCCAGTAGATCGGTTAGAACATCCAGATTACCATCAAGTAATAGATACACCAATGGATTTGCGTACAGTGAAAGAAGATCTTTTAGGAGGAAATTATGAATCTCCTACAGAATTCTCCAAAGATGTAAAATTGATATTTACAAATAGCAAAACTTATAATACTAATACTCGTTCAAAGGTAAATCACAACATTTAAACTTATTTTAAAATTTAAAAAAAAATTATGCTATGAAAATTTATTGAATTTAATTTATTTAACTTTTAGATTTATTCTATGACTATTCGATTAGCAGCTATGTTCGAAGAACACATGCGTAAAATCGTAAATAAATGGAAATCAGTAACGCGACAAAAGGATCCTAACAAAACTGTCAGCAAAAGCAAAGTTAAGGGTAAAAATAAATCGAAAAGTAAAAAGGGCTCGCCAACAAAAAATAATCTTACCAATGGCGCCGGGCCATCAAAAAGAAAGGCTAACAGTAGTAGCGATGACGATGATGACGACGAAGATGACAATGATGATGTGCCAATGGAACATGGTGATGAGGATGAAGATGACGATCATTCAGTTGATTTTACACCAACTAAAAGGCCGTCGCGGCAAGTAAACCACAATGGTGCCGGTCCATCAACGCTCACAAACGGTTACTCGAAACGTTTGGCGAAACAGTCCCGACCTTCTCTTCGACCTCGCAATGCCAAGCGAAAGATGGCAAGTGATCATAGCGATGAAGATGAGGACAATAGCGACGAAGCAAGCTCGTGCTCATCTGAATCAAGCGACGACAGTCCGCCTAAAAGACGTACACGTTCTAGAAAATCGGCTGCCACCACGATGAATGGTCACGATAGTGATTCCGATGAAATATACGAACCTAGTGCTAAAGGCAAACAGACGCGAAACCATCGAGCGAAGAACAGCAAAAATACGAGACCCAATCGAACTCCTGAAAAACGCTACGTTGCAGATAATGATGAAGAAGAAGAAGAGCAGGATGATCAATTAGAGAATGAAGAAGATGACGAGGATCATTTTGCAGCAGAGCAGAGTGACGATAGCGAGGAAATTGGCAGGAGGAACAAATCATCGAGAAAAGCGCGAGCATCTGCTGTAAGAAATAAGATACAAGAT
The DNA here is from genome assembly GCA_035586675.1 of Eurytoma californica. Classification (NCBI taxonomy): domain Eukaryota; kingdom Metazoa; phylum Arthropoda; class Insecta; order Hymenoptera; family Eurytomidae; genus Eurytoma; species Eurytoma californica. The sequence continues at coordinate 14,479 of JAXIUT010008946.1, forward strand.
TCCACCAGTGAGGAGGAAGAAAGCAACATTGAAGAAAGCAACGAGGACAACTATGGACAACTTTACGGAGGAGCCAGACTGGCAGTCGTCGATAATGAAATCGAGGACGACCAGGAGCAAGGTGAAGTGCCAAACGAGGAAGAAGAGGAAGAGGAGGAAGAGAAGGAGGAGGAAGATGTCGACGCAGAAGTCCAAAAGAACGGCGAGAGTGAGGAGGAGGAAGAGGAAGACGACGAAGATGACGACGAATCGGTGGAGAACAATCAAGTCCTCGGCAACGTCAATAATACGCGCGCCACGTCGCACTTCCTCCGAAAATCGCGCGTCCTGCACGACTCCGAAAGTAGCAGCGGCACGACGAAGCACCACCTGCGCAGTAGCGGGCTCAAGCGAATGCGTTACAACGAGGACTCGGATGACGACGACGACGAAGATTACAACGAGGACAGCTATGACTCGGTCGCGCCCGCCACCACGAAGTCGCGACGGACCGTAAAACGGCCTTACTACGGCGAAGCCAGCGATGAAGAGAGCTGCAGTCAGCCCGGACTAGGGGGCCGTCAGGACATGACCCTCGGCATTAGCGTCAGCAGTCGGGGACGCGTGCGGAAAATGACACCCAAGGCGATGTCTGCGCTGCGGTAAAAAAAAGTTTACCGATCTTTTTGCAGAATTCTCGGCAAATCGCACATTTTGCTAAGCGGGAAAGTATCGTGATCGAAGTTTGCGTGACTTGACGAAATTTTTCAGTTTGACTGTCCAAGTTCCTCGTCAGCATTACCGAATGTCAAAATTACAAAGTTAAAAATTTTTTTTTAAAGATGTAATTGTTAGTCAATTATTCACAATTTACAAATGGTGTTTAAAACACTTGTAATAATTTTCGCTTCTACAGAATTCGCGGCTCTATCCACGATACTTTCCTTTCAGTAGATAACCTATACATTAATTGTAAAAAGTTTGAGATCACATTTTAATTTATACTTGAACCGAATGCTTTGTCATGATTATTGTAAACTTAGCAGATTACCATTGATTTCCAATGAATAGTCAGTATATATCGTCACATTTTTCTCCATCAGGTCTACACGCATAAATTCTGGTTAACGTGCTTTCGATTGATCCTGGTCCTTTTCTCATTTACGATGTACACCAGACGATCTAGAAACAATTTCTTTGAGAAAAGTTTTTATACTTCCGGATCGTACACACTAACACTTAATCATCTTTTTCGTGTAAGTACTTTCATTCCATAACACATTTCATTTTTCATGAAATTCAGTCAAATCTTTACATTCATTCATTGCTCAGATAATAATAATAATTAATAATCATGAATTTCATTAGGTAGAGAAAGTAATGAAACTTTGAAATTGCATTAAAAATTGCAAAACGTTTTTCTGAAACTTCATAGTATTGATTTGTCATTCAATTCATGTCATCAATCTGCCTGTGATTTTCAATGTTATAGTTATCTAAAAAAAGTTAAACAATAATGAATGTCGATCTTTGAAAGAAGACATAGCTTGACAATACAAATATATATTTTTTATAAGTAAAATAAAGTTTTCGATTTTTCTTCATTCAGTAATCAATGTAATTAAGAACTTGATTTCTATTTTAAATATTTGTAATTAAACAAATTCAATTGATTTTTTTTTTTTTTATAAAAAAAAAAAATACTACTTGAACACAACAGGTATACATATAACATTGAAATTCCAAAATCATTTTGCAGCACAATTATTCCGAAAGCGCACTAACACGATTATGCAGATCATTTTTAAAGTGCGACGGTACGTTGAGCAGGTTCATCAACATGAGAATAAAGGATCACGAGCATACTGTACCGATATTCTCGAGGTACAATTACTCGGAATATGTCACATAGTTAAGGCATTCATAAAAAAAACATATATAATTATACTTTAAGGATTTCGTAACTGTAAAGTGTGTGTAATCGATATGTTTAAATATTGAATTCTGACATGTGGTTTTTAACAAGAGGAAACGAAACACAACCATAAGTTTACGATTTTTATAAGTAGCATAGTGTAGTTCTGAAAAGCGTATACTTTTTCAAAGTTCGAAGTGCGCGTGAATGTATAAAGAGGTGGAGATTTTCATATTACTACAAATCGTGTACATACTGTTTAAAATATAGATAAAAGAGAACAGTCATTTATTGAAACAAGAAAATAACATAGATCAGTCGTGATGATTGTTTTGACGAAATGCGACAATTGCTTAATGAAGCGATGTATTTTTTTGTTGGACACAATTTTCTCACGTTTAAAAGAAAGAATAAATGTGACGTTTGACACAATACGAGACAATCTGAAACTGCGCCACTTGTGGTTCCACGTTGTTTCTTTTCTTGTAAGCAAAAGTGCAGAGAAAATTTGCACTGACCGATTGTTTCGTTAATGTGTAATAATTTATTTTTAGTAGCTAAAATTAGTATTAATGAATTACTCTTATGTAATAAACTCATGAAACTTTAGTTTGTAAATTATGTTTTTGAAAAATGATTGTACATACAGTACTTACATTTACCTGCTTGAATGAAACAAGTGACTACTTGGCGTCAGATGCAGATACAAGGCAGTGCCTTCAAATGTCATTCGGGTAGTAAAAAGAAAATAATAAACATCGGCGTTCATTAATCGATATACTAATAGTTGTAAAAGGTCAAACAACAATGAAAGATGTAATTTTTTTATGAAAAACTGCCATTAATTACTATTTCATATTGTCGAACAGTAGCTACACGGTAACCGTTTAATTCACATGTCGTGATGTGTTCACACAGTATGTTCATTTCGATTTGGTTCTCAAAACGTAGACTCCGTGAAATTGATTAGCTTAAAACGAAGAAATTTTTTTTTAATTAATTTTAATACGACTGCAGACGAGTTTAAGCGATAAGTATGAGAAATAAAAGTATGTCTGAGATGTAGTTTTGTCTGCTCAATTGATGGAAGTCTTGACTGTTTTAAGCCATTGTGATATTAGCTTAAGGTGGTATGAAATAATAATTACGATATTGAAATAAAAAAAAGTATGGGTAATGGTAAATTTTTTTAACAACCTCGTTACTGTCATATCAATTAAAATGAATATAGCTTGAACAATTTGACTGAGATTGTATTAATTTAATTAATAATAACTCTCCTATGAATGATTTAATATTTAGTTTAATTATGATTTAACCTATGCAATCTTTTGTTTCCTTATGTATCATCCTATCGCCAATTATCCTTTATTACTTTATAATTTTTTTTTATCTAAACTCTACAGTTTAGATATTAACAAAATAAGGACAAGCATTATAAGTCCTACGTTCACTCGTGTTAGTGTATTATGTAGTCAAGCGTGTATTAGTAATCTGCGAATAAGGGCCTAAGTGTACTTGTTATGTACAGTGTAAATTTTTTTCTATCGCTGGCTAATAAAAACTTATATAATTGTTCAAAAAATATTTTATTATTTATGTATTCACTTTATTTTCAAAAGTTTATATAGAAAATTTGTTAAAATCCAAAATGAACAGTGAGCTTTTTGTTCAAAAATAATTTCACTTTGCGCTATGTTTAATTAAAAATGTTACTTTATTATAACTTATATTTTACTTTTTTTTAGGAACAAATTAGGCATTTTTGTTAAAAAGTTTATTTTTCTCTGCATTTTTATTCTCAGTTGAAAATAAATTTTAAACACGAAAACATGAAATCTTTGAATTTGAATTATTTTCGATTGAATTTTTTTCGTCTCAATATTTACATGAAGCGCATGTGAAATCGCTGTTTACTGTATTATTTGTTTTGCAATGACCGTTTCGACTAGGTGGCCCTCTCGTCTATCTCAGTTGTGGATCTGTCGTCAATATGAAAAGTTGGAAATTGGGTCTTACGTGCTTAGTGTATGAAAAGTTATGTTTTGATATATAGAATACAAGAAAAATAATTTAGTTTTTAATTAAAAGAAATACGTAATGAGACATTAAACTTCGCACGTTGAAAATCCCAAGTTTCCATTCCTGCTATAGTTTACTATTATTTCCTAGGTGAGTTTTAGTGATGTTAATGGCCGTGACGTTTTACAAAGTAGTCCATCTTAGTGTAAAACAATTAATGCAAATTACTTAAAGTAGGACCAGTGAATTGAAGTGCAGTGGTGTGTATCGGTGGCATATTTCTATCGGTTATTATTTGCTGGCCCTGCGATGTCAGATTCAAGCGATTCTGAAGTAGCTGACGCTTTCGTGAGATCGACTGCTATTCAATACCAGGTACTATTATATTATATTTCTAACGATAAATTCTATTTGTTGATCTGCGACTCTACAATAAATTTTGTTATTGTATGCTGTATAAAAGAATCGAGTCAATCCCATCGATCCCATGGACCAGCCTGGACCTAGCGGAATTGTTCCCAATAGGCCTCCAGAAAATGCGATTGATGCAGAAAGAGAGAAGAGCACAGTTGAGACGCCAGCCACGGCATCCGAAAATTCAGATCGCAAAAAAATGGAACCAGAGCGACCTCAAATTAAGGTAAAATTCTCGCAGAATATTTATTTGTTTTGTTCATAGTTTCATATGCTCACTTGAGTAAAATATAATGAAATGTAAACAAATTTATAAAAAGGTATTTGAGTGATATAACTGCAAAGTGATAAATCTTGATAATGCGGTCTGTTATAGATTTCCAGAAAAAATGTTCATTATGATTTTTATCCGCTGTCCCCGTGGATGTCTCGTGAGAGTATCCCGCGGAAAACTTATTTCCCGCAGATTTTCGACAACGTCGTGTATCTACGTCAGGCCCACGAGATTTACTTGTCTGTTATCAGGCGGCTGTATCCAGAGTATTATAATCCTAGACAGCCAACGCCATGGGAACTATTCAGTTTAGCTGCAAGTATTTTATATTATTAATAGAGCAAGCCTAAAGAGTAGTAAAGAAAATTTAAAAATTGTAGTCGATTGCTGTTCCATTTGAATTTAGTTGAAATCTGATTTTTTATTTTATGTTTCAAATCAATCAGTCAACTATCTTTCTTTCATAATTTTTTATTTTGTAAGTGTGTTTATCACCATATTTTTTTTAAGTTTTGTATAATTAACTAATTTAATTTTGAAACAATATTCCTTTCTTGAGTGAACTTATGAGTAAACGGGGTGCGCATATACATTATGTAGATGTAAAATTCAAAATTTTAAAAATTTGGAAATTATATACGGAGGATGGATCATAACTCCTGCAGGATGAATTTATTGTCTATATAATTCTTCAACAACTTATTTTGCTCTCGCGTTACTTTCAAGCAACAGTCTTTACTTTTCTTGGTTTTGCTTCTCGACTCTCGATGTAATAAACTTCTGATAATTTTTTTAACGAATAAAAAAAATTTTATTTCAGGCAGAGGAGCCCTGCCGAGTGACCGGCGTCGACTTTGTGCTGTGTCCCGCGCGGATGTGCAGGCTACAGCTGTACCCGACGAGGGATCACCCAGGCCGGACCAACGAGAGATTTTGGATCTTCTATCATCCGGTGCCGGAGGCAATGGACTTTTTGATTCTAAGCGACGTTTTCAATCAGGGCCCCAAGGCGGACTGGCAGATCGGGGACAGGTTTCGCTGCATCATACACAGCAACACCTGGCGTCTGGGTACTATAACGCAAATCGGTCCGCTGGACCAGCGATTCCGCGAATCTCACTTCCAGAGGTACGAGGTCAGGTGGGATGACAGCTCCACCTTAGACAGACTCAGTTTCTGGGATCTCGAGCCTATCGATCTTCCTCCGGGTGAGATGCTTTTCTTCGCCAATTATTTTTTCTTAATGTATTTATTTATTACGCAAACTTATCTTTTTTTAAAAATGCGTTATTTCATTTTTATGCAGAGTGTATACGATCATTCTAATAAAATTAATACATTAAAGTGTTAAACGTGAATCTTAAATGCCACATTTTTTATCGCTAAACTTTCATTTGTTTAAGAATATTTCTTAACTTATAATTCTTTTCAATACTGAATGTAATGTAATTCAATTTTTTTCATTTATTCAATTTCTATTTATCTAATTCATCGAACTGAACGTCTTTATATTAATAATCACAATCAAAATAATCATAAATCTTGCAATCCAATTAAAGTGAATTAAAATGAGTTTATTATGGTGTACTCATAATTTTACTCGTAATGCGAAGCAATAATAAAACGAACCCATTTTTTGTTTAGAGTTGCTAAACGCGCAAGGCGAGGAGGTGCCGTCGCAAGAGTTTCTCGGGTACGGCGTGCGCAGGACGCCCGAATCGCCGCTGAATAACCCCGACGTCTACGGGAATATTTTCGCGAAGTTCAACGAGGTGATGCAGGGATGCCTGTGCGAGCCGTTCGTCAACGCGGTTCACGAGCGCGCTGATCCCACCTATTTGAGGGTCGTCGCCTACCCCATCGACTTCCATCTCATCATGTCGCGATTCATGAACGGCTTCTACCGGCGCCTCGAAGGCCTGCAGAGCGACATCGACTACCTGCACCGCAATGCCCTGCTGTTCTATCCGCGGAAACACGATTGCGTCAGGATCGCCAGATTCTGCAATAGTTTGCTCACGAGGATCATAAGGTGGGCTATATTCTTTTCTCGTGTGAACGAATGAGTAAACGTAAGAGGAATTTCATTTATGTATTATAGATATAATAAAATCCGGTATAATTTTAATTTAAAAAAAAAATGGAATTTAATAAAGTACAATAATAAGAATTTAACAGTTTTAAGTTAGATATAAAATATAATAATTGTTTTAAATTCATGTTTTAAAGAAATGAATAGGAAAAGAAGTGAAATATATTAAAAATTGTTTTTTAGGAATTGCAATCGGAAAGTTCGCACGAGTGTCATGTTCCATGATTCAGTGCTTGAACAAGCTGAAATCGAGCTGGAAGAGGTTACAAGGGAAAGGTTGGAAAATCGGGCTCGCCTTAACGTTAGAAATCAACCATCGAATGTGGAGGAAATTCAGAACGACGAGGTTCCCCAGGATTTGCGAAGAGTTTTACAGTATTTGCAGTCAGATCTACCTCGCAATGAAAATCGACCATCCAATGTACGGGAGATTCCGCACTTTGAGGTTCCTCTGAATCCGGGGAGATATCCACGGCTAGTTTTTCACCCCACTCCAAATATGGAGCACGCAAATTCCAGAGTCCGAAGTAAAATGCTCCTATCTTTAATACCAGCAGTAATTGACGATTACAAGCGAAAACTCATAGCAGCACGACATAGCGATAATCCGCAATCAAGCAGTGAAACCGTCCGCTCAGATTTCTTGCGCATGCTTGAAACACCACCAAGGCAAGAGAACGCACCTATCCAGCCACGGGCAAATATACACCAGGGGCATCCTTACTACCCACAATTAGTCCTTCGTTCCAATCAAAACCAGCCGCCGGTAAACCAACGCCAGAACCATAACTTCAATCAACCGTTTGTTGAGGCCAACCAGAACCAACCGCCGGCGAACCAAAACCAGAACAATAACAACTTCAATGAACCGTTAGTTGAGGCTAACCAGAACCAACGGCCGGCGAACCAACACCAGAACAATAACAACTTCAATGAACCGTTAGTTGAGGCTAACCAGAACCAACGGCCGGAGAACCAACACCAGATCCAAAACAACTTCAATGAACCGTTAGTTGAGGCTAACCAGAACCAATGGCGGACGAGCGAATGCTGCGAGCATTGTATTCATAATGTACCATTAGTTGTCAAGGCCTACCAGAATCTGTCGTCGATGATGCATCCCAGGGCGCGCATCTATAATCCCCCATTAGTGTTTTTGACCAACCAGAACGAAGTGTCGTTCAACCAACGTCAGATGCGTGTCCGCAGTCCACCGATAGTTATTGAAGCAGTCCAAAACCAACGGTTAGCAAGCGAACACCAGAAGCGTGACAGCAGCCCACCATTAGATTTCAGTATCCACAAGAACCGATCGTCGTCGAGCGAAAACCAGGAGCGTGTAAGCAATTCATCACCAGTTGTTGAAATCGACCAGAACCGATCGTCGAGGAGCGAAAACCAGGAGGGTGTAAGCAATTCATCATCGCTTTTTGAAATCGGCCAGAACCGACCGTCGAGGGGCGAAAACCAGGAGGGTGTAAGCAATTCACCGTCACTTTTTGAAATCGATCAGAATCTGCCGTCAACGAGCCAAAGCCAGGAAGGTGTAAGCAATTCACCGTCACTTTTTGAAATCGATCAGAATCTGCCGTCAACGAGTCAAAGCCAAGGTCATGTAAACTATTCACGATCACTTTCTGAAATCGACCAGAACCTGCCGTCAACGAGTCAAAGCCAAGGTCATGTAAACTATTCACGATCACTTTCTGAAATCGACCAGAACCTGCCGTCAACGAGCCAAAGCCAGGGTCGTGTCCCCTATTATTCATCATCACTTTTTGAAATCGACCAGAATCTGCCGTCGACGAGCCAAAGCCAGGGGTGTATCCGTTATTATTCACCATCACTTTTTGAATTCGACCAGAATCAACCGTCGACGAGTTTATGTCAGGAGCGCGTCAATAGTCCAGCGTCAGTTCTCGAATCCGACCAGAACCAGTCGGAGGAATGTCCTAGTAATCCACCTTTAGATAGTGCACCTGGTAGTTCAATTTTAGATCGTCCACCTGGTAGTCCATTTTTAGATAGTCCACCCGGCAGTCCACCTTTAGATCTGAAGACCGATCAGAACCAACCACCGGCGAGACAATGCCAGAAGCGTATCGACAATCCACCATCATTAGGTATGAATTTCAATCAACCTTCAACGAGTCAACGCCAGAACCCGCTCAACAGTCCACCGTTAAGTCTGAATATTAACCACGATCGACTGTCTACGGACCAACCGTTGGAAGGCCTATCATTGACATCGAATCGTAAAGCGACGTCAAAGCACCACCAACAGCCAGCAGAGTCCAACGGGACAGCGGCCTCTACGTCAGAACCGAACAAGGGCAAGCAGAAAAAAATATACAGGACTATGATCAAGGAGAACGAATGGAGATTCGATTGCATGAAGGTGGTCCAGAGTTTGTGGGACGACTTAAATGATGTGATATACAGGTGATTTTTAAGCTATTTTTTGGTTTATCTTGAAGCTTGTGATGAAATTGGAATTGTGATTATTTGCAGATTGGTTCATAAATTAATTTTGTTATTTTTCTGTTTGTTTAAAGGGAACCGGCTATGGAAAATTATAGAGGTGAGGGGTTTGAATGGCATAATTTGGGGACGATAATGGACTACTTGAATGACGCTCTTTTCAAAGATCCTTATACAGTGGTAGAAGCAGTGCATAATAGGTTAGTGGAGGGTAGAAGCCTCAACGCGACTGGAGACAGAGAGGTAATATTCAAAGTTTTAAACCGATAATAACTTTTTTCTACATTTTTATTATTGCTTCTGATAAAGTACAATTAATTTTTTAGGTTACCAGAATAATTGATAGATTAACATTAAATTTTAATCGGGGAATGGATCCCATTCTTAATAGATGGTGGGCATTGGAGAAAGCTGAAAGAAAAAGAAAAAAATTGCAAGAATATAAAAGATATAAGAAGAATTTACCAGGTATGCCGGATTCACCACCACTGTCACCGCCGTAATTAATTTGAATCTAGGATAAAGTAACTTTTTTTATGATTAATTGGCTTATTAATATTGAACGTATTAATTCGAGTTAATTGACTGTCTTTCTAAGGAAGCAAATTGTGACTGCTCAATATTCGCTAAACTTCACAAAAATTTTAATATTTGATTCTTTTATAAAGTGATTATTTTTATATTTTTTTTTGTTTGGCTATCAGGAAGGAAGTGCTAACTTCTTTTTCGGCGCCGGTTCAAGAAGTTTGTAATTTCTTCCTCACTAGGCAAAAAAATATCGTGTGCACCATGGTAGGAAGTAAACAATGCCACAAATCGCATGTTTGTTTTACACGCGTTTTAGGTCATTCTTTACTTTCTCTCTCGTGGTGCATAATGTACTATTATTAAGGTACTTTTTTAGTGGTAGCGTAATATTTTTTAAAAAATTATAATTTACCTAACGAAATTCTTAATTAAAAAATTGAAATTGCTTATTGAAAGTACTTTTTAATTTATTTGATTTTATACAAAGAAAGTTATTGCAGTTACTATTGCAATAAAATAGTAAATTTGTAAACTAAATGTCCAACAAATGTATCAATATTGACTAATTGATATCACAACAATTTTTCAACAAAATGCGTCGAGAATATTATAATTTTTAATTATGTAATATGTGTAATTATAATAAAATACTGTAGATACATAAATAACGTATAGAGTAATTTGTATGTAGTTTCTTTGTAGAATATATCGCCTGCCCATCATAGTTAGAAGTTTTGTATTAAATGTATATATTGTATCATGTTGGTTGACGTATAATATTATTAAATAAATAAATAAATGGTTAATTGTAACTTTTATATACGATTCAATGTTATAAAGCTTTTTTTGTGCTTTATTAAGCAAAAACGTCGCAATTTATTGAATAATTTTGAGTACAGGAAGGAAAGTAGTTCATGTTTTAATAGCTATATTATAAATTACAAGTGGATCCCAAAAAAGCATGCGATCCGAAAATTGATCTACAGATTCTATTATCAAATATAATTTTAATGCATTGACATGTATAGATCTAAAAATAGACTTTTTTTTAATCATAAGAGAGGATTATTTTTTTTAACTGTAATTTTTTACGCTATCGACCTGAATGGATAAAATAAATAAATGTCTTTCTCCAGGCAAAATTAAAGTTAGGATTTTACTATGCGATAAACTGGAGCTAATACTACTAGCGCTTGAATCACACGAGAACATCGCCTAGCGATGAAAGTCCAAAGTTTCGGGACGAAAATAGATCAGTAAAGTTGCCTTCAAAATTAGATGAAAACGCAATAGAGTCAAAATGAAGCTCTTGCTGTGCGCTATCCTCCTCGTTCTGTTCATCGCCGCAAACTGTAAGAAAAATGCAAATTATGTATTACATTAAGATCCTGCGTTCAGTCAATCAAGTTCTATGATTACGTAGATAAAAATTTATAATGTAATGTTCTTTTAAAGGCAAATTAACTTTATTTCTGGAAGCTTCGAGACATCGGTGGGAAAAGAAATTCCTTATTCTATTTAACTTATATACACGGTTTACACAGCTTGGAGTTATCTTTATAATCGAATATAATTTTTAATTTTTTAGGCACGACCGCTACACGGAAGTGCCTTATATTTTCACTAGAGCAAAAAATGGGTGTATGTGCGATTTT
>JAXIUT010008977.1:0-25828 GCA_035586675.1 Eurytoma californica
TATATTATATTATTGCGGATGTGTATAAGAATGTAAATGAGAATCTGAATTCACTTGGTCCAATCAGCAGCAGCGAAATATCACTAATAGGAGCATTACATTGATAAAAGATGTTCATATCCGCTGAATAATAGGTAAAGGTGCATAAAAATGGCTAAAATCTGTTTCATTTTGTTAAAATTATTATGACTTTTTGTTATATAACTAACTATAGTCAAAATAAAGCAATGGTAATAAATAGTATCATGTTTTTGAGATATTTCATGATATTTAAGTATACGGTATGAGAAACATGTATAAGTCTCCGTATAATTTAGAAGGGCCTATGGGATCAAACTAAAGGCACAAAAAAACACCATACAAAGTTTTGAAGAGATTGGGGTTCCGGAGGTATGACACTCTCCTGGTTAGTTCATAAAACGAGAATTCTCCTTTTCCAGGGCGCGGAGGTGTCAGTTAATATGACAACAATTAGCCAGACGGAAAATCCCGATAAGACGCTTGCACGTCTCGCGCTGGCGTAAAAAAACGGAGGCGGCATCAATAAAAACGTCGGGATGGAAAGCGCTCGAGTTATTAAGAGCCGGTCTCGCCGCGTCAAATTGAATGAGAAGTAATGAAATGACATCAGGCGCCTTAACGAATCGCGCGTTTCTCTTTCATCCCCCCCTAGCTTGATCCTCCGGATCGCCGGAGCGCACCGAGCGACAACCTTGGGAAAAAGTTGGTTCACCGGCCTCGGAAGCCTCGTATTGACAGTGCTATACGTGACGTGGGTATTATACCGACTTTGTATTTAGTGTACCATCATCCGTCAAAAAGATCTAGCTAACTTGGGCGATGCTGTTTCAATGAAGTTCTACAGCGATATGACGGATAAATATTTAAAAAGGATTATGCGTGTTTTAGGCGAATGAAAGGGTAAAAACGTATATCAAACAACACTTAAATAGGTTGCAAAGAATTGCTGTCTTATTGATAAACGAGGTGTACCTGACATCTAACTATGTCTGATCATACGTTGATATTACTACTGCTACGTTCATTTCTACAGATTATATAGCATTTTATTAAAAATTTTAGTTTTATTTAACGTAAAGCAAATTTATTATTGTAATCTGGATTAAGAGCTAAGCTAAGCAGAAAAGCCGATTAATATTCCTCTGCATTAATTATTTTTGATGGTTGAATAAATAGATTATGACCGACATGTGTTTTAATTAGCAACATACCTTTCACTCATAAAATCAATATATCAAATGCAATTTAATATTAAACAGTAAGTAACTCAATTATGTTGATTAAATATGTAACAATTCTGACATCGTTACCCTTTTTTAAAAGATTTTATTAATGGTTGAAACTTAAGACCGTTGGCTTCTATGGTTCTCAGGAATATCGCTATGCGGTCGGTGTAACACACAAATTTGTATTCTTCGTCTTTCCGCAAGCTCGTAATAAAATGCGCTTCTGTATCGGAAATAGCTTTATTATTTATGTATGAACAATATAAAAAAAAATAACAAGAACAATATATAAATAGAACTCATTGCGCGGAGTTTTACGTTGAAATTCGCAGCTCTGCACATTTTTCTACGAGCCATATCATTTTTTAAAAAAGATACATTAGTCCCGCAATTAATAACGCGAGAACTCGACAAATTATCCGTGCAAGGTAAAAAATAAAAGACCATTTCATACTAACAAATGGCTCGTCCACTACGCGGACGATCAGTTTTCGCGCGCGCAGCTATAATTCTACCACCTCCTAACAAGAGAAGAAAAAATACACCGGAATAAATAACTTCGGATGCGGTTGATAGTGGGCGTTCGTGCGACGTGAAAAAAAAATTGGCGCTGGGAGGAATCCAGGAAAACGTCTTAAAGGAAAAGTCGGTGCAGAGGAAGTGAAAAGTAACTAGTCTCCCGGGAGACTCGTCGGCGCGAGATTCCCCCGGGAGAACCTGACGAGCGCAAACGAGAGACGTCGATTTCAAGTTTATTAATTGTTGACGCCAGCCAAGGAGCTGCCGGACGAAGGGAGGTTCGCTTTACGAGATTACGCCTACTCCAAGCTAAACCCTTATTTGAGTAGGGAACTACTTTTCTTGTAAATTTCGATCGGATTGTTTCAACATTTATCTTTTCTCTAAACGGATTCAATTGAATTCTTTCAATCACTAAAATTTTTTTTTTCTTTCATTTTTTATTTATTTATTTATACTTGAATTTATCTACTACTTTTTCTTGACATATGAATGTACGTTCTGCACGTTTTCTAAAAATATTTTATAAAGAAAATTAGATGAATAGTCCATTTACATTGATAAAGGAATCGATGATATCGCATCTCATATGTAAAAAGTTTCTTAATAATATTTTACATATTGTAATTACTCATAATGTCAACAATGAAAGAAACATCTCTATTACTCATGCCTAATGAATTTGAGATCACATAATTAGCTTAGAATATACAGAAAGTACGCTCATGCGCCGGCCAAAATAAATAACCGACTAATATCAACACAGTATATTATACCCTTATCAGTCTTCCTAAAAAACCAAACATTTGTTACGCCCAGTTACTTTGTTAATACGTGGCCAAAACTTCTCATCCCCTTCTTGTCTTCACCTCGTGAAAAGTCTTTCTCGCATTTATCAACTTTACGTCGGTAGGGCAGGAATGTTAATTCGAAGATTCCCGGCGTAGTCCTGATAAGAAAGTAAGTCAAGGCTGGGACGCATTAACGCTCGTTTCTGCGGCTTCGTCGACGGGAAAACTTCGGGCATTCGTACTTGTATCCATGGAACGGAGAAATCTATATTCTGACTTTCCCGTAATGTGTTAATTACGAGCACTCTCTCTCTCTCTCTCTCTCTCTCTATCTCTCTCTCCCTCTTTCTCTCTCTCTTTCTCTCTTGACTCTCTAAAGTTTCTTAATCGAATAAGACATTTAAATGCATTAACACACTGAAAGCTTTGATTCTGATCTATTTACGGGACATATTTTCTACTCATAATTGAATCAAGATATAAGAATTTCATATTTTTCTTCGAAAGGTATAATCTTGTCTACATTAATTTCCGCCCTATCATACGGCATTGATTGACACATATGAGCTACATTTATTACATTGTGTCTATGGCACAAACGAAGAATGCTCTTTAATAAATTGTGTGTAGATCCCTCAATTTTCGGATCATTTGTACGTTCGACAGTCCCGCTTGTAAATACACGTATGCGGGCTGGTTTCGAAAGTCGGCAAGAAAGTACCGGCATTTGTTTAGGCTTCGAAGACAACCGTCCCTCACCTCGACCGCCGTTCCCTCAAACCCCTACCGTCGGCGCGGTCAGACCCTCTCATTCCTCTCTGGATTTTTCTGGCTCGCTTACGACCTGCGACCCCTCCGAACTCCCAGCCGTTTAAAACGGTCGGTAACTGAATCATCCCTCGGCTGTTTTGGCCACGTCCGATGCGAATGAAGCCGGACAATGGATACTCACCCTGCAACGCTGGATTTTACGAAGAGATACAGGCTTTGATGGATATTGCCCTTTTACGATGTGATAGATACGCGCATCGATGGATCCGAGTCGCGAATCATTTTTACGATATTGCCGATGAAAAAAAAATATGATTCGATTAGTTTTAGACTTATTCCGTATAACGCGAATTTCTGGATGGCTTTTCGTTTCCTGTCGATTCGAATTTAGCCGTGTGTGATATTGAATAAACCTTGTCGTATTCTTCATTTAAAAAGTCTGTAGTAACATTTAAAGCGTAATTAAATTATGCATTTATAAAAAAGATTCTAAAATATCGGCGTACAATACTATTAAATAATTATTACTTCAATAACTCAATAGAGAAAAGTGAATTACTTTTGCGAATTCCAGAAAATTTTCTTTGAAAATAAAGAAATAAAGAGAGTAGTATATACCATATCCAATCTGCAAAATCAACGACGTTATTTTGAAAATCGAGATCTAGGTCGCTCGATTATTCTTCAAATAAACCCCTTAAAAAAGCGCCACTCCCCCGTAATCCGGGCAGCTGCCGCTAAAAGATGGAAGGTCGTAACTCGCCATTGGAAAAATGCGCCGGCGAGCTTGTCGATAAGTCGACGACGGCCGCTTCTTTCTGCGCCGACGTGCCAATTTCCTTCGATCGCGATCCCCTTCGCGCCTACGCTCCTCCGTCGATTCAGCGACTGCCAGATGGAAGTGCATTTTGTTTCCATTCCGAGCTCGCGCACGTTTCGCCGAAAGAGTACTAGTTGAGATTTATTTAGTATCGTAAAACTTTACTTTTACGATTTCGTAAGAGGGAGCAGTTTCCACTATTAACCCTGCCTCCCCCTCTCTGCATTTCAAGAAGCGATAAAAATCGAACGACTTATACAGTTATTTTAGTTCTATAAATATTGGATAAAGTATGCGTCTTTTATGCTGGATATTTATTTTTGAAAAGATTATGAAGTGTGATTTATTGAGCCGATTAATCTTCTTGTTTTATTATTGAACAATCTGTAATTGAGACTTAATTAGATACCTAAAAAAAGGAGAATCGATTATTGGCCTTAAATATTGCATAGTTTTATATTATTAATGGACACTTTAACGACTAATTTACCAGACTATACTTTAGACTCGTGATTTTTCTAATTATTATTAACGTTGCATTATTTTCGAATATGTGAATGAAATATTCATGAACATTTTCATGGATATTACATTATACAATAACCGTCAAATTACCACGGCATTTTCAAAATTAATTTCAATTAAGCTTTCATTTTTAAGATAATTATACTTAAGTAAATTAACTTTTCCATTAAAAACTGTTTATCCATTAAATATTAGTCCAGGCTAAAAAATTCTATGGAATAAATTTAAATTTATTACCTCAAAAAAAATTCTGATATAAAATAACACAGTGTGCTAACAATACAGCGATGATTTACGATGATTTTGTTATCGCTGAGTATGCTTCGAGCCTCCGCGCAAAAAAAGCCTCTCCTTTGTGAAACTCAACGCCGGCAATTTTACAATACAAAATACATCGCGCGCGTCATCCCTCCAAGATGCCGTCGACGCTTCCCTCCTTGAAAGCAGGTACAATAAAAAGAAGCGGAGGTCGGTATCGCGCGGCGGCCGGCTGAAAGAAGGGCTTGGGCGAGAAAAATCGCGCCGGCACCTCCTCGACAATGGCGGTGCGTTGAAAAATCGTCAGGCGCGTCGCAATAACTGCAGCCACGCCGCTGCGAAGAATCCCGCGGCCTTCGGCGCTGCCGATGCGCGCCGGGCCCTCTCGACCGAGATAGGCTGCCTTGTTGTCCTCGGCGACCCCCTCGGCCATTAATCACGGGCGCGCGCGACAATCTCACCCGCGAGTTGTACAGGCGGTAGTCGCGCTTGCACGTGCTCGATGACGCCGGCGGCAGGATCGATGCCCACTTTTTGACGCACGACCGGCCATTGTTTGCGCCGCCGCGAAGAAAGAGAGTTTTAAGGGCCCTCCGCGATGGGGCTAGACTGCTCCGGAGTGCCCGCCGCGGTGCTGTATACGCGGGAGGCGGACTTTGTTCGCGCATCTTCGCCGGGCTTGGAGGATAGTTTTTTGTTTACGGGCTTTCTATTCTGAAGCTCTCCTGCAGCTTTTTATAATGTGTCGGTTGTGAATCTTGTTTACTCGTATATGAATAATGAAAAAAGATGTCGCGTATGTGGAAGAAATTTATTTGAAAGAAAGAAAAAAAATATTTTAAACGTCAGTTTGTATGATGTAGGGTCAAATATTTATGTGAGAACGTGATGTTTGCATAATGCGGTAAGACGAGTCTTGCCGGTTGCAGCACGTATCTACGTCATATACACGCTTAACGCAGTAGCAGTAACGCAGTAGCGTTAAGCGTATATATGACTCAGAGCGATACAGCTTCACCAATACAATGTATATTTCTATTAATACACTTATAATTTATATTTGATACTATCAATCTTAAGATTGATTTAGATATTGGGGTTAAATTTATATTCATTTGCACTCGTATATCAAAACTTTCGGAAGGAAAATATAAAATCCAGTGGAGACTATGAAATATTTATATCGTCTCTAAATCACAGTGTCTGTAAATCAGGTTTACGGTCACTAATTTTAAAGAGTAGACGATACATATTCAATATAAAAAGAATTGTATTTTTTAATTTAAATATTTACAAATAGGAATATTATTAAGAATTTTTCTAACAATTTCATAATTAACAATTTATTCATCATTCTAAATACATTATTAATGAACAGACATCAAAAATAAATCTGGTATGGTAATAGATAGAATATATGTCCATAGTTATTCACTACCAATTACTGATACAATAATAATAAACGATAATAATTATTTATAGATAATTTATATTGTTTATTACAACTTTATTTACGTCAAGTAGGTTATTTAAAATAAAGTTACTTTTTGTTCATGAAATTGGAACTAATTAGTGAGTATTAAAGCAGATGTGGGTTGCAGCTTGAACTCATTCAAGTCAAATGTACGATTCAGATTCGACGAGCCAAAAATTGTGAGATCCTGACTTTTAAATAAATTGCAGTCAAGAAAGTAGGTTTCTTTTAACAGACTACACTTGAATGGTCTAATGATTTAAAAAAGTTATTAATTATTTGCAAAAGTTTTTGTAATGACGTAGACTTCTTAATCCACTGTTTTATACAATCATCACCCTGTATATAATGTAACGTCATTTAAATGCACTTGCGCGATTCATTATAAAATTCTTAAGAAAATTATACTTGTACGCATTATGCAAATTTTTCTTTTTATCAAATTATGCCGCACTTTAAATGAAGTCTTAAGTGCGGCTCCCCTCTGAAATAGGTTTTTCAATTAGCCCGGATGAAAAAAGCGGCAATTAATCATGCCTCTCTGGGAGTGTATCGATAAAACCCGGCCTGACCCGACGGGATTCCGCGCGGTCGCGAGCTCATTTGGAGGAACAAAGGCACGATAATATATCGAGCAATAATGCCCCATTAATCACGCGCGGCTAAGCTGTTGCGCGGTTTGGAGCTATTCCGCGTGTGCGCGCGGCCTCGAAATCCTGCGCGTGATACCCACTCGGAAAACCGAGAAGTGGATTAAGATCGTTATCCTACTCCCGCGCATTCAAAGAGTTTAAACCAACATTCCTAGGCGCTCCCTACTCTCTAAATTTCATTCAGTGAAATTTCACTAATTTTCAGTTCAGATCAGGGCAAAGCAGTGAAAGTGACCTGATCTGAACTGGAAAATCAGTGAAATTCACTGAAATTCATTGACAATTAGTCAAACTTCACTGAATGAGATTTAAAGAGTAAATTGTGCTTGTTTGGGTACAGCGATCTATTGTTAATTTAATTGTATGTTATTCGTTAAGTGAAATCGTTATTTTTAAAAACTTTACGCAGTAAAAGGGTACGATGAAATAAGGGAAAACTTTTAATATTGATGTGACAGAGTGATAAAGTAATCGTACATTTTGCTCTCATCATTATGGTAATAACATGTAAAGCATGTTGTAAATCATTTGATACAAATGGTACAATATTTATTTTCTTATTCGCAATGATTTATGTGTTTTGGTGCTACACAATTTCTTTTTCTGTAATGATACCTTAAATATGGTACTGTTCTAACTAAAAATAGAGAGGAATGAATTCCCACTTCTTTCTCGAGATAAAAGTTGAAGCACATAAGCATCTACTACCATAAGCTTTTTAATAAATGACAAAAGGCTCTTCATAATAAGTAAAAGGTGAAACAAAATGTTCGCGACAATTTCATCAAGCTGTCAAAGAAGTTCATTTAAATAAGGTTTTATTTACGCGTCGACCTTAAAAAAAAGAGCTGAAAGACTGTGTAGCCGCCCCAAAAGAGCTCGCACGAAAAACACCCTTTTGTGCGTGAAGAGTGCGAAAAAGAAGGGAAAACGGCCCACAGAGAGAAACGAATGTCGCGTCGCGTCATTAAAATAAGGATGTATGGGGCGTAGGAAGAAAGAGAGATATTTCGTCGGCTCGACGAAGAGTAACGAGTGTTCTTTGTTCCCCCATTTTTTATACCCACTTCTTTTAAAATCAATGTTGTGTTTGCACCTAAAAAACAACTTTCGGATCGGTGCCAAGTGAAAGCGAAAGTTTTCGAGATCGCTCTAAGTTCGAATATTATTTTTTTGTATTTCGCAATTTTTTTCTAATCTTAAATACATCCATCTATATAACGTAAAGCAACATTTTAAGTAGTAGGTCTTGTACATTATTTAGAATATCAGTTTTCCATTAAAATATTAAAAGTTTAGAAAAGAATTGGGTTTATTTTCAAAAAGCACATAATAAAAATTTAATTGGAATTTATCCAATTATCATTTAATCAAAGTTTTTCAATAGCTAGGGAATTCGAGAGTCGAATAATGAATGTTTAAAATTCACCGACATAAATAGTTTCATTAAAGCGACGCCCACTCAGCGTATTTTCTTTGTTTCCAGCAGTTGTGTATATTCCAAATATAAACAAGCAGTGGCAATCAATAAACTTAGAGAAACGTTTTCGCTGAGCTTGCAAGATAAATGAGATGCAAGTCTAACGAGATCTGATTTTTATCCACTTGAAGTATTAGTAAAAAAATTATTATTTATTTTTAAAAAGTAGTATAAATTAACATTTATTGACTTAAGTTATGCCACACATTTTAAAAATCCAAATATAACGCGTTGAGTAAATAGGTAAAATTGCTCGTTATACAGTATTTGTCACTGCAATTAAACATTTTTTGTTTAAATTTAACTGTAACTGGTGACAAATATTGTACTGTACGCTAATATAACCTGCCCTTTCGCTTTATACGCAGCAGAACAAATATAGAATCATCGTGCGCGGCTTCGTCAACAGTTTTTGCCTCTTGCATCCAGAGGTTTGTTTTTCTGCCTGCGCTCAACGCAAACACTAAGTCGCGGTCAGGTGAAGGACAGGAAAAACATGCAAGTATTTATGCACCGAGCGCGTTCTCTAATGAACTTACATCGCTCCTTGTCTCTTGCACGACAACAGGCCGCCTCTGCCTCGCATTGCCGAAAATGTCGTGAGCGACAAACACCTTTTCTTAACCGCTAAACTCCCTAGCGTTTAACTCGAGTATCAAGGCGCGGTAACATTAGCAAAAGCCATTTGTTTCCGGTTCCCTCAAACGAGAGACATTCCGGGGAGTGCTGCTACAAACAGCAGTCGGCGTGTAACCCGTTTGAACCCGCAAGCACAGCACAGCTGGTTTACCCCGAAACGAGCGCTAATCCGCCGCGGGCCTGTGGCATCGGCGCGGACTTCTTATACCGGCGCATTATTAATTAAAAGAGAGCTGCGCCCGAAGGAGATCAGTCGGCCCGCGTCACGGCGACCGAGCGCACATTGTTACCCTAATGACTTGCCACTCGAGTGCAGCAATTATTTTAACGCGCCTTGACTAAAGCGGAAAGCATTACCACTTCTTGCCTGTGGACGGCGCTGAGACTCGAGCTGCATTTTGCCTACAATTTCGGCCGGTTCAAAAAGCAGCATTTTTTTTCTTCTTGAGGTTGTTCAGGATAGAGTTGTACCCTGCATTTTTTTCAGAACGTCTTGGATTTATGGCTGTATCGTGTAATTAAAGCGCACTTAACCGATATTTTTACAGTACTTTTTTATGTTATGAAGTTACTTACTTATGCAACAACATAATTATGTAAAGTTTAATCTCCATAGTCCACAAAAATTATATGAAACGTTTAATACTATTGAAAATTATTCAAGATTTGTAAATATTTTTTTGATTTTCTAAAGCATTATTGTATTAGGAAGTCTGTTTGACCGGCTGTTTATTAGATAACTGAACTATTAAACTAAGCAGATTCGTTTGCAGATTATTCCAACGTTAATACCAGATAATTTCAATTTACGAGCAGCAATATTGGTTTTTCCCACAAACAATTTATTTTTAATTGAGAATCCCCTTCGAAGTCTTAAAAAGAATGCGAACTATGTGGGTCAGTGGGAATCGATGCAAAATTAACTCGATCGAATAAATAACTATCTCCATCGCTTTCCATGCAAAAAATACCACAAAAAAAAGAGGGAGGGTGGTTGAATCAATAATTTTGAAGTTCACGCTTTTACTCGCGATAACGAACGTCGGGCCCAATATTGCGAGAGCTGATGCGCTCAGCGACGACAATGCCGTCTGAAAGTGCACAACCCTATTACAGGCCGGTATCGCGGCTTTAATTAGCCCGAGTGTTTCGATTGTTAATTACGACTGCGCGCAAGCATTTGATTCCCTACCTCGTTTTTCTACGGGCCTGTGCGCGCTCACCCAATTGATCGGTTTCCGAGCTGTTGAGTTCAATGAACACTTGTGGTTCTGCGATCTCTTTTTTTCCATTCGCGGTCGAGGAGGGAATACGCATTGCTCCGTGTTCTCATGAATATCACAGGTAAAATCTTTTATAAAACATTTTTCAAGCATTTTCCAAAGAGCTGAAAACGGATAGTACAAAAGACCATGGAAGCTTTAAATTCTCAATTTTGATTAAAGCTTATTTGTACTTGATGCGTTTGTAATTCGATAATGTTGGAAGAGGTAACATTTTTATTGATTAAGTGCTTTTAGATCTTGGTAGATAGTTAACCGACTTAAATTAGATAGAAAATTAGAGCCCCGAAATCTTGCAAGTTATTCGTATGAGCGACACTCACTAACGAGGCACGTAAACTTTGTCACCCACTGGAGTATGGATGTCCTTACCTGGTGGTACTCAAATTAATGGCCCTACTTTTGATTTTCCGTCTAATGATAGGAGTAGCTTGGTCATCCTTTCTAATTATCTGCCCAAAATTGTATAATCACTTGGGGCTCGAATGCCCTCTTCTTCAACCCACGAAAAATGTGAACTTAGGAACATCTTGCCATAAGTATATGTTATTATTTTAGTTTTTAATCATACACAAAGTTACTGAAGTACAAATTTTATTTTTTATTATGAAAATAATCAAATTTTTACGTAAATAAAAGAAATTTATTCGAAGGATCAATTTCACAGTTTGAACTCAGAAGCGTAGGAGTAATACCCAAGTTTTTCTGCATATATCGAAAATTAAAGTTTCTCTCTCGAAATAAAGTTTCCGGCCAAGAGATAGCTGTTCGGTTTAGTCACTTCCTTCATTTTTCTTTCTCTCCGTCGAAGATTCAGCCCTTAGTTTAACCGACCCACGTTATCGGCGTCACCTGCTCTGCATCTCCGCCTCTCATTTTAGTTTATCCGGATTCCGCTGAGGATCCGAATCAATTTCAAAGTTTCACAGAGAGCGAGAGAATACATGCCCCCTCCCCTCTCCGAAGATTTCAATATCAAACTCCCTTTATCGGTTGACTTTTCGCTCGAAAAAAATGACTTAATTTCGACCAGGTGGTTTCATATTCATTTATCGCGGGATCAAGAATATTCAACGTTTTCCTTTAACCGTCATTCTTGAAATTCCGTTCGTTCAAATTATTCCAGTCGAGCGATTTAATTCATCGCGGTGCCCCGTTAAGCGACTTTACTTTAATCGCGACGCCGAATCGAGGTGGAAATTCCTTATGAACTCGCTTTCTCGGCGCGAAATCGCTCAAAAGTCGGGCGCGCGATCGATTAAAGAGCCATGTCGCCGCGAAACGCAACGAACCGTGGCTCAAGCTCTGCTTCTTCCACCCTATACCTGTTTATTCGGTTTTTCAGGGAATACGATTGTTCGGGCGCTTCCTTTATGCCGTTCCCGACCTCCTGCATCTTTCATCATCCTCCCGCGCGTTTTATCTCAGGCGCTGCCCATTTATCTTTAGTGCCTTCTTTGTCTGGCGGCGCGGCCCCTAATTTCGAATTCGCCGAGTCGCGTCTTACGTACCTGTACCGAGCCGTTAATTACACATTCTCTTAAACTCCATTCAAGAGCTCGCGACATTTATGCTCGCTTTGTGAATTCGTTTCATTCAGCGGGGGTGGCACGAACCTTTTTCAAAATTATAGGAAAATGAGACTGAAGCTTTCGGTTTAGAGTTTAGGAATACAAATGAAAGGATTAAGGAGTAGAAGTTCCTTTTTAATTTAATTGTCCTTTCTAGATAAATTCTTAAAACAAATTAAATGATGGTGAGCTTCAGCATCAAAGGTGCCTCTTCAATACACAGCATTGATTATAAAAATTTCAATTTAACAAATTCATTTATATTCACTCACTTATATTTCGTTAAATGAAATAATAGTATTCCTATGCAAACTTCTCTGTTCTCCCTATCTCAAATTTTTGCTATCAGATAATTTAATTTAAAAAGCACATTTCAAAGGAAAAAGATTAAAAAGAAATTCTAAATAAGGAATTGTAAAGAAAAGACGTTTTCGAAAGCACGAAGATTTCAAATCTCTCGAGGATTCCTCAGATAGAAAAGAGAAGAGAGAAGAGAATAAGTGTCCGTGGAGTTAGAGGAAATTTTCAGGGTTACTGGTATCATCCAGCGCGGGAGGATTGCTTTTAATTCGGTCCCGTGGATGCCGAGCTCGACAAACAAATTAGCGAATCTCCCCTACCCGACCTCTTTCAAACGGGAATAGAGCGTCCCATCCGGCGAAAACATTCGGTAGTTTCTAAGTGAAATTGGGAGGAATTCACAAATGTTCGGCCGTATAGTACATCGCCGTTGGCATTTAATTACACTTTTATTTGTAGAAGAATCAATCCAATTTCTCTTTGTTAATCTGCGAAATTTTAACTGATACGTAAATAAAATTAGTAGAGAAAAATTTGAATAGATCTCATTTAACCATCACTTGCTATAATACTATACACTGATCAGCATACACTGATCTAAGATGAATTTTTTTTTCTAAACTACAGCTGTAGCAGCTTCCTTTTATTTATCTTGAAAAGTAATCAAAGGAAAGCAAGGACCCATAATAAATCAGTCAGTCAGTCAGTTCACTACTAAAGTCAGCTCTACTCTCTCGCAAGATCGCTATGTTTTTTTTTTTGCGCGCCTCCGGTTTCACATGACACTAACACAATAAGCCTCGGTCTAACCGCTAGAAAAACGGCTTGCAGCAATAAGTGCGGCTAGATAATAAAATAAGGAGAAGCGGCGTGCGTTGCTATGGACACCGTGTACTTAGCTCGAGGGCAGACACATTATACGAATACAGCGGATGCCTCCATCCGGCCCCGACACGTGCCCCCGTCGTCGACCGACTTTACCCCGCTTTTTCGGCCGCCTCTCCCCAGGGTTTGTCATTCCCAGGTCGTCGTTTGCTTAAAGCCCCGAGGTTCCAAAGACGAGACGTGAATTTCCGCTGATGTGTGCACAGGTTTCCATTCTCCGGGAGGTGTCTTTTTTTATTCAGTGCGGAGATACCTTCACAGGAAGGAATTAAATGATTTGACATTGATGCACTACACTTTTGAAGAGACGGTCATTGAACCGTCGATTGATCCTCGCGCGTCAGATAAAGCGTACACGCGCGAATACCTGCAATCTCGCTCGCCTCGAATGGCTCGTTTATCTTTCCTGTTACACGTAGGTGAGAGGAGACATTTTTTTAAATTTTTAGCTTGAATTTTTAGTAATGATAGCAGCATTTCTGCCTGCAATATAAAAAAGTACTCCTTTTCACTTCGTTGTACAATATTTTGCTATATATAGTGATATTTATGAATCTATTCGATTTTTATTTAGTTAAAAAAATCAAACCTCCAATTTTTGTGCACACTCCGCTCTTTAAAATATGCTATTTCAAGCCTCTTTCGCTATAAAAATAAAACGATTTTTATCAATAAATATTTATGGATTTACAAGTATGCTCTTTTCCGTGCCGTGAATTGATGGCGATATTATCGTGTTGCAGGTGCGCTCGAGGTCGCTGACGCAGCTCGACGCCCTCGGGAGTAGTATGCTGGACGCAGGCGAGCACCACTTGGGCGGCGCAGCTTCGTCGCAGCAGCAGCAGCAGCAACAGCAGGGTCTGCACCAGCAGGCGCACCATCACTCCCACAACTTCGGGGAGACAAGTCCCCGATTCCTCGTGCCGAACGCCGCCACGGCCGACGGAGCCAGACCCAACAGGACCAGGCACAAACTCTCCAGATCACAGGTTAGAAGCGACATTAGTTTTTTAAATTCAACGCGCATTAATACAATTTTAACAAAAATAATTCTCAAACGAAAATATCTTAGTTTTCTTTTAATATTTATTTACTTTCCTGAGCAAATTAGAATTTTTTGAATTTAAAGACAAATTAATGTCATAGAGATCGATGCTGAAGCACCGGTCAACAGCCTTGCGGTTAAAATTTTGATAAAAGCGCGTAATGCGATTACAATGGAACGAAATAAATGTGAGGCGTCAAGTCAATATTGTTAATTTAAAATAAAATCCGTCACGGGAAATTAATCGGGCTGTCAGCCGTCTGAAGTTTCTTGCAGTTCGAACGTCCGGGATATTCCGCGCGACGGAACTGCAGGCTTGATTTAGTATTCCGGCGCTGCTCTCGCCACGTATCCAGCAAGTCGCGCGCGGATTATAAAACCGTAAAATATCGCGGCTTCGACTTGGGGGATGACGGAGAGCCAGCACGTGCGCGAAATAAGAAAAAAAAAACGGCTAAATAAAAAAAAAAGGCGGGGAAGGAAGAAAGCGCGAGCGGCGAACTCCGTAAATTTATAACATCGGTCGCCCGCGCGCCCGTTTATGGGCCATCGGCTTCCGCCGCTCACACGCCCACCTGCAGTGCTAGTTTTACGACGCGCAGTTGCAAGATGTATGCGCGTAAAGCAGCCCAGCGGAAGTCTCTTGAAAATCGCCCGCATAAGTCGGCCGGATTTTATCGTGTCCGCGATATGGCCGCGCGCGGGTGGTATAGCAATAACGGCGCGATACACCGCTTGGCCCCTCGGTGGAGACAATCCGTTTTACTCGGGACTCTTTCCCGTGAAATGCGAATCGAATTTCGAGAGAGATGCGTTTGGAATTACCACGGGGATGAGATATAATACCGGCTTTTATCAAGCGAATTCTCATATTGTGATCTTTCGGTTCGAGTAAGGAGACAGTGAAAATATTTGAAATCGAAGGAGCGCGTCTGACCGAAATCTGATTATACTACTGATGTGGCAAACTGGAATGTCAATAATGGAATACCACGGGTCGTACTTCAGCTTATGAAAACATAGTAAAACTGAAGAATCAATATGCGTTTTTAAAAGTCAATATTTGAAACTGCAGATTGTGGCTTGGAGTCAGTAATGTAGATAACCGACTCATACGTCCTGAAAATAGCATTACACGCTTTGCGATATCCGTAAGTGCAACCACAATAGATCCATCCCACGAAAACACTTCACCGTTAACCTTATTATCTCGCATAATGTGGCGGGCGCATTGAAGTTCAGACACGAGTAAGGGCCACATTAATTGACCGCTTGAAAACCAATATAGTATGTGCAATCCTATTATATCAATTATTAGACTATTTTATTCAATTTCAAAGTAACGTTTTAAATACTGCTTAAAAATTTATTTACTTACAACGGAATGCTTTGAAATTCAGTATGTGCAACGTTCTACGTTCGGTGTATGGAAAATTTATATTACGCCGCCTTTTGTAGCGTAAAATGTTCGCTATCCTACCATAGTGAATATAAATCTCCAGAGTGTTATAGAAAAAAAGTGAAAGAGTTTGTCTGCACACTTCAAACGTTGCAAACTAAAAAGTAGATTGAAAATGTGAATTTTCCTCGAGCAAATTGAAATTCAGCGCGAGTACGTTTTTCAATTTTTATCTCCGCCGGCATAATACACACAAAAGAAGTACCATTTAAAAGATGAATAGTGTGTATGTCGAGAAGCGACAAATGTCAATCCGAAGAATTCTAATGAAGCAAATTGGAATTAATTAAAGCGCAATGAGAAAAATTAAGAGATCGTTGCAGAAGTAATCTCAGTTTCTTAATAAAATTCCCGAAGCAAGCGCAGCGTCGCGCGCGACTCGCGGTAATTAAGGCGAGGGAAAAATCCGATTGCCAATTTCCTGACTGCCTTTACCAGGCATCGCTTCCCTCGCGCTTAATAGGCATCCGCTTGTGGATTTACTCGATTTGTCGGTCCATAATGTAATATGTCTCCCGGTGAAGAATCCGCCTCGAAAAAGGTTAGTCGGGTTCCCATTCGAACGCATCGCTGAAATCTACTGAATTCGAAACTCATTCTTATCGATCCTCGTACGTGCATAACCCGCTTCGTTTTTTCCTCTAAAATTGATCACGTAAGAGAAGCACATGAGGATTCTGACGACCTATCGTAAATCGATTGTGTAAGACTGCTCAATTTTTCGAGCGTCTCTCCTCCGCTTACTTCGCATATTAGAATTTATTTCCGCGCGCAAACGGCGAAAACGTTCGATATCGCGAGGAGAGGACGGCGGAGTTTGAGATTCCATTGAGACGAAAAACGAGGTCTGGGATTCGGGTAGAATGGCGATGCGCTTTGCCACTTTTCCTAAGCAAAAGTACGAGCGATTTGAGTTACTTCCGCGAGAGGATAAGAAAGGTGCTGGTTGTCGAATATTTGCGGCATCGTTGGAAGAACCTCGAGATTTGAATTGCTAAAAGTACGGACCGAGCAGATTCCGCTAAGCCCTCCTGCCTGCACCGCAGACGAGCTATCCGTCGGGATTCCGTCGACGCGCGAGCGAGTTGTTGCTTATTTTTCCTCGTTGCGTTTGTTCGCCGCCGCGACAAGTTGTGATTTATGGGCGAATCAAATTTTGATGCTCCGAAAGTGCTCCGCGCCCCTAAAGCAGTGCGAAACGTTTGGAACGCGGAGTTTGAAGTAGGCTTTCATTGAAGTATTTTAATAATAAAACGCGGATCTCGCGGTTTTTTTGTAGCCTAGTTTTAGAAATACACGCTGAAATCTGCTTTCCAACTTTGCGCGTAACAATGCAAACTAATTCAATGAAAAGCCATCGTAGAACAAATAGCTCCGCTCAAATCCGCCTCGATGAAACGGCGCTGAATTTTCCGCGCAAACGCCACTTTCCCCGGCGCCCAGGCGCCGTATTATTATTCCACTTTCGTCTGGCGGTCCATTCCTCTCGAGCGCCTCTTGCCCGAGGGCGTGACTCCGCGTACAAATGGACCGCCGAACTTTTAATTTAACAACACATTAGCCCCGGCGCAAGGAAAAAAATCCGCCTCCGTCGGGGAAAAAGGAAAAGTAGTCGCGAGAAGCCTGCACACAACAGGTGGTTTCGGAGGAGCTTGAAAGATCGCGCTCGAGGAAAATACGTAAAATCCAAGTGCGGCCCCCGGACTCGCAGAACGGCGGAAATTTTACAAGGCTGTCTGTGGAGGGAAAAAGTTTTTTTTTTTTTCAAAACTTTTCCGCGCTGCCGCAGATTGATGAATGAGACGGTCGAAGTGGGCGCGGGAAAGAATGGAGGACGTGGGTGCTGAAGAGGTCGCTCGGCGATGACCGACAGAAGTTGAATGGAATGAGCCTATTCGAATTTTAATAGGCGCGCGAAGTATGTACGGATTATTGACGAGGTTCCGGTGATTCATTCTTCGTACTTCGATTTTTTTTCTCATTCCCTCGTTTGCCGTGACTTTTTTTTTCGTGGAGCTATTGTGCGTGGTAGAATGAAATTTTCGCAAAGTTGCCGTCCGTTTAATCGGCAGATAGAATTGGCTCGGAAAAATATTTCGGTTCTTTTATTTAGTATTTGAAGTATGGATGTTTCAGATTTTTTACCATCTAGTTAACAAGAATTTACACTATTCGTTGATTTCTTATAAACATTTTACTATTTTCTAGCTTCGTGATGGCTGGAAATTGTTAAAATTAATGAAAATTAGATTTCTAATTACGTATAACCTACGAAGTAATAACCTATATCATCACGTTAATATGTCATTATCTCTGAAAATTAAGAGGAAACATCGATTACAAAAGTTATTGCTTCGTAAAAGTAGTCTTTAATAATTTATAGCGAACGTTAAAAAAGCGAATTATTTTGAAAAAAAATCGTAATATATAGTTCATTAATATTTCCTTTTAGAGAATGAATTATTAATTATTGTCTGATTTAAGCTAGATGCTAGGATAAGTGACCCAATTTAGTTAATTAATCTACTTATGAGTTTCAATTTCCATTAATAATGTTATAATAAAATCTCTATTACTTTTTTTACGCTCTACTACTCTCTGTTACTTTCTCATAAAATCTAAAACTACGTCATAACTTGAGTAATAATTTACCTTTCAAATGTAGTTATTTCACGTTTGTTAAACATGATGAAGAAATAAAATTTTACACATCCGCTAATTCTACTATTATTGTAAAAGTACATTTTTAGTTCTTTGTTCATTCAGTTCAACATATATGAGGACCAAAATCCGTCCATTTCAAAACAAATTGAGTACCGATGACACGTTTCAGAGCGTCTTGATGGCGCAGTAAACAATCGCGCACCAAAGGTCACAATAGTAAAACGGTCGAAGCACTTTGAGTACAATAGATCAGGCGGACAAGGGTTTTGTCCGTGACGTTTGAATTATACGGCGGTGGCCGTCCTATGGGACGGCGCTGGCAGCATTGCAAAAGGGAAAATCGATGCCGCGCGCGCGCGCGAAAGCGGGGGCCGGTTGCACACTGGGATCCGAATGATGCTCCCGGCATTAGCGCTTGTGCGTATGTCCGGTGCGAATCACACTAACGGCGAACGTTTTATCTCGCTGCT
Source organism: Eurytoma californica (assembly GCA_035586675.1). Classification (NCBI taxonomy): domain Eukaryota; kingdom Metazoa; phylum Arthropoda; class Insecta; order Hymenoptera; family Eurytomidae; genus Eurytoma; species Eurytoma californica. Next base: position 18,855 of record JAXIUT010008977.1, read on the forward strand.
CGTGCCGGTTTTCGCGGGATCTCCCCCGGGATGCCAGTTACGATTTTAAATATGTTTTTAAAGTTTTTTATGAATCCCTTTTAACTTTTACCACCAAAATTTTTCTAGTAATAACATTTTTTACGATCTTTTACGAGATCTTGAGAATGTACAAATATATTTGCGATTTCACAATAAACATTTGTTTATTAGATTTTTGTTCTTATGAATAAGTAGTATAGTCACGATTTAGTCAGAATTTAGGGAACATATTTAGATTATTTTTTATAAGAAGGATCATTGTAACTGTACACTAAATTTCATTTCAATGCAATTTAAATTTTATAATATAAAACAATATTCCATTTCAGGTATCTAGCAGCGAATACTTCAGCGTAAGTTTTGAAGTGGGTGACGAGACGTGTTACATAGACCGAGAAGAATTTCTGCCTGCATCGAAGGGAACCTATCTTTCGTAAGTCAATAATCTGTCTTTATTTGTCTTCCTCTGATAATGTAATAAGAGATTGGAGTTTCTGTTTTACTTATAACTCTTTTATCTGATATCAATATTTAATAATACTGGATAAAGTTAAGATTTATAAGTCGTGCAAAATAAAAGGAGTCTAGTTTACTCAAATGTATATAAATATTTTCAATAATTAATAATGATTCGTATAAAGAACTCGAGTTACAGAAAAAATTAATAAATTAAAAAAAGCGTAAAAACAAAATTTTTTCGATGAACACTAGTTTCAAGTGAAACAAAGGAACTCAATTTGTCGATCAAATGCAGTAAAAATTGAAAATTTTCCAATTTGCACAATTCATCGCTCGAGCAAACAAAGCATCCGAAATTGTTACTCTCTCGTTTCCAGCATGCAATTTTTTTTTTTATTCTTGCATTCTGAAAAACCTCTATTTGTAACAAATCAATTAAATTATAAATAAAAACTTATAAAGTATTCATAAGCAAGACAGTTTATAAGTCTTTTAACTCATTTTTTTGGAGTTAGTTAAATTTAAATTAGTTAATTAGTTAATTAGTTAAATTAATTATTTTCTTCAAATCAAAAGGAAAAGCTAAATCCCATTCCTTCAGAGTCTTTAAAAATTGACTTCGGCAATTAACCTCGATAACAGCCCAAAATCACGTAATAATAAACAATGCGGACTATTACAAAATTAATCGTAGCCTTCTGTGTTTTTTTACCTTATACGAGCCTAACGATCGTTATAAAGCAGCATTAGCCCTCGTTTTCCAAATTACAATTCGAGATAAATTCAGTGGTAAAGCAAGCGAATCCGTCTTTCTGAGTAAATGGGTCATCCTCTCCGAGAGAGGAAGAGAGAGAGAGAGTGAGAGAGAGGAGATACACGGTCCCATTACTGGGCGCATAACCGCGTGCGGCCCTGCATTTCGACAACTGATCGAAAGTGCGCTCGTCCGTTACACCGGACCAAAGGGAAGGAAACGATAGCTTTCTGGCTTTCTCATTTTTATTTCTGATAGGATCATCCGTCTCTTTCTCGGCTACGGCTTTGCCCCTTTACACAACTACTTTTTACTTTGTTCTCCGATCCATCTGTATCAATTTTCTTCTTACTTTTCTTCCTTCGTTTGCAATGAGTAAAAGAAAATTCTTATTTTGTTATCAATTAAATGAAAAGATGATTTAATGCTATATATATTACATATATATCATTCCGATTAGTATACCAGAATATACGATTAATTATTACAGCGCTATTCGCCTTTGCAAGGCTATACGATATGCTGATAGATAAAGCTGTGATCGCATTACATGGTCGCATGAATTCCACAAAATCTAATTTCGATATTTCATTGATGACTGGATCGACTTCAGTTGCTTTGCTACAATCGATCGTCATTAATCCGTAACTACGCGTCTCTATCGTTATCAATATAATTCGATGCAAATGCATATGTACTAAAGTTTCATTAATTTCAATAAAATAATTTGATAACGTAATTTCAATTGTACCATTTATGAAATAGATCACTTGCATCAAGAACAGTAAAAACAAAATTAATTAAAATCTAACAGTGGTATTGGACGCGGAGGCTTACAAGCTGAAAGTACCAGTTGAAATAATGGCAGAAGTGAGCAGAAGCTGCAAGTATCGACAATCTCTTCACGGGATAAAAACTCCGGAATCCCTTCGAAGCACTAATAAAAAGAATCAATAATGCCAGCTCCGTTATCTTTAACAATTTCCTCGGGCTTTCTCTTGATATCCTCATCCGGTGCGCGTCGTTTTCTCTCCTTTGATCCACATTGCTTTTTTCGATGTGCATCTCCGTTCTTGTTCATCCCTCCGGTGAGCTAGCCGTGGGTGTAATTCTCGCGAGAAAGACGAGACTCTTAATGCGGCGTATCAATCATTTCATACGGTAAGCCACAAGGTTTTTCCTTTTTTATATGGGAAATGCGGGTAGATCTACATTTTACGTCTGGATCTTATATTTTATAAGATTAATTTATGATCTCAAACTTTCTTAAGGAAAAATAGTTTTTTTTAAAGAATAAAGATATCAAATTAAATTTTTCTACAATTGTAACATTTGAAAACGAATCAAAATTTGTTCAGTATCTTAGTTCACTTTATCAGTTTTAATGAAGAAGTATTTGAAAGATTGCAGTATGAACGTGAGATTAAAATGAAAAGTGAGGCTGGTTTTTGGTTTTCTCGATTACAAACACGTGTTCCGAATTTTAATGAACCATTTTTAACTTCGTGATTTGAATATCATACTATACTTACAGTGCCGCGGTCCTGATAACTTCACCGATACTAAAAACTTGGAATAAATTAAAGAAAATCTAAAAATCCTCATTACGTTTAAAAATTACTAATTGTTTATTTAAATAAATATTGGGATTCGATAAAAATCATGAATGCACTTAAGAATTTTTATAAAAATTAAAACACATTGTTTTAGGTTTCTACTTTCATAAAATCCAAAATTTAAAATATAAATTATCGAAAGTGATGCATTTAAACGAAGGTATCTGGGGAACTTTGAAAGTAGCAATCGTGTTACCTACTTTTAGGGACACATTAAGGGTGACGTGCGTAAGTGCTATTTTTCTCGTATAGGTCATACTTTGACTTATACTCTCATAAAAGAGAAGAAAAAAGAAAAAAGTTAAGAAAATTTATGAATTTCCCGTTTAAATAGCCCAGTAATATTTCTTATCGTCTTGCATTGAGTTAAAACACCTGCGTAAATAAGTTTAGCATATTAAACTTTGAACACACGACGCGTAAAAGCTTTTAATTTAGTAACTTCTTTAAGTAAATGAAGATCCCAAATTTTTATTAAGAATTATTAAAGATTATACACTATTATTGATAAGTTTGAAGTTAACATTGTTTAGCAAGGAACAAGACACAGAAGTTGAATCTGCAAAATAAGCTAAAAGCATTTGAACATCAAAACGAGTTTTATGTATCTTTGACTAGTAAAAATCTTAAGTACGCGGAAAAGTCGGACTAAAAAGTCAGAGTCCCGCAAAAATTTTCGCCACAACACTGACGCACGCAAATGGCGCGCAGTAAATTTCTCCGAGTTCGACGGCGTGCCGAAATTGGATTTCGTGATTTGCCGCCGACTTTGCGGATTTTCGACTCCGAGTCGAGGGCGAAACGAAGCTCGTTATCGGTTCGATGGTTTATAGGTGCACGCCTGCCCGAAACCCAGTCTCTTGTACTGTTTAAAAGTATTTTACTCTTTGATCTTTTTTTCAACAAAATTTTTTTCGCCGCGCACTTTACTAATGCATTCGAAGTACAGGGAAGAAAACTTAAATCAGATTATATTTATGAAAAAAATGTTGCCCTTCTTTGTAATAACTTTTTTTCTCGGTTTCCACCTTCATTTCCTGAGCTGGTAATTCAGTAAAAAAATTCTTTTATGCATTCATGCACTTCTATACTGTAAAACTTCGTGATACGAATTCTACTCAAGATTGCAAGTATAATCTGATCTACTTATAAAGTTAAAAAAAAAAGATATTCGTGGCGAATGTAAATAAGCAAAAATAGGAAACAACCCGGAGTATGAAAATACGATGCGGAATCAAAATTAAGTAGAATTTAAAAATAAGTATCGGAGTACATAATAAATTGGAAAATTATAAATGAATTACTTAGTCATTGTATAAATTTGTCTTTACTTTCGCTAATTCAAATTACTTAAATAATTACCTCTAGTTTACCGATTAAAGTGCGGTTCCGAGTTCGATAATCCGATTTCCTCCAAGTGCGCGCTTCGGAAAAAAAGTAAATCAAGTCTGTTTTTAATTTAAGATTTTAATGCACTTTAACTCGTTTCCTGAGTTCTAAAATTGAAAACTCTATCGGTGCACGTTCTTTTTTCATCCAAATTTGATATAACATAATTTTTCGAAAAATACTTGCTAAAATGTTTAGAAATGTAACTCTCGAAATATCCGGCATACAGCAGTACGCTCTCAAACATCCGTATTAAAAAAAAAGCAAGAAAAATCAAGCGAGAATAGAGTTTTGCGATCGCTGGAGAGGTATTTTCCCTCTTGTCGGTAATTTTTTTTTTCCCGATTCTTTATATTTTCCTTCCATCATCCCCACATCGACAGGCGCATTTTAAAGGTGCAAGCGCGGCGTCACTCGGAGGTGTTCTGCTTTAAAAAAATCCAGAACGCGATACTTAAAAAAAAGTTTGTCATCGATCCGAACCCAGTAAACGCGGTTATTGTTCGGAAAAAGAAAATATTTTTCCGGAAAATTCCAGCGAAAAATGGCGTTTCGATAGTTTAGCGTAGTTGCTTTGGCATCGCAAGACTGTGTACAAAGCTGCACCTACAGTCAATTCCAATTGAGCAACGTAGTCTCGATTAAATTTCGCTGAATCCCGCGCTCACAAAGCGATGTCAGGGTACCGGATCGTCATTTGTAATACTCATTAGCAGAGTCGACGTCTTATAGGTTAATGGGTATTAATTATAACAAGGTCTGATTTGCGAAGTGAAGATCTCAATATCCTAAGCTTCAAAGAGCATTTGTGTTAACTAATAATTAAAGCACCACAATGAGCTTTTCGTATTATAGATAATAAAGACTTTAGTATAAGTACTTTCGCTTATGAATTAAAAGTGGTAACATCAATTATTACCATATTATTAAAAGCAATTGTACTTTTTTATTTACAAAAATTAAAAAATGAAAGTTAAATAAAAAATCCAAAAAAAAATCAATTTAAAACCATATCTATTTTATATAAAACTAAAACTTTCCTTTAGGATCGAAATAAAAAAACACTTAGGTCTATTTGACTGTCAGAGCATTAAAGAAAATGCGCCACTTTCCAGATGCCACCTATTAGAGGAGTCCTCCCTCTCCATCCGTCTTTGAAGCAATGCGTTAATAGCGACGGATGGCGCGCAGTCCGTCCCCTCTATCTCCACGTCGTTACGGCTCCTGAAAAAGGCGCCGGCTTTGTGTGCCGCGGCTTCGATCGGGAAAGGAGCACTCGAGAGGGAAAAGAGAGACACGAGCCGGAGAATTTTGAATTTCTCGAGCGGAACAAAGCTCCGGGGGTGGAGGAGGAGGGGACGAGGAGCATCGACAAATTGGCGCACGCGAAATCGCCGACTGTTATTTTATCGTCGCGCTCACGCGCGCGCCGCCCCTTTCAGGCGACGTCTTTCAGACGTGATTGCTTTGAAGCGCTCTAACGACGGGCGACCCGCTGCGCGCGAGGCGCTACTTTCTTTTATTGTGGCGAGGCTGTCGGGGCTAATGGCGCTGCCGGGTGAAACTAGCGGAATAGAAAAGACAACGCGCGAAATGTGATTCTTTACCCCCGCAAAGGATGTAGTGGATATTTTTTTACGCTTTTTTCCTACTGCTTTAATTGCCGCGTTAATTAGTTTTTTTATTGCTCGATTCGGGGTAGCAAATCTTATTTATGTTATTTATGAATTTATGAGGTCTAAGGAATATTTGTGGGAGTATCTACAACTTAAAAATTAGTTATAGATGCCGCTTATGATTTTATTTTTAAAAAAATGTTTAAAATTTATATTATGTTGGGGCTATTATTAATTAAAGATCCTATTAAAGTAGATATACCCAATTTAATTATACGACAAAATTTTAAAACTAACCACGAAAATCATTAAAAGTTTGATATTTCAAGAAATTTATTTTCACATTTTTTGGAAGAAAAATTATGCTACAATGACTAAAGAGTAAATGTCAAAGGTTTCAAAAAAACATTAGCCCAAATAATCTGTAAGTTAAATTACCTCACTCCCAATTTTCAATGGGACAATCCAACTTCTCGCCATTTATTCAACGAAACGAAAAATATTGCGAGATTTTTTAGCAGATGACGCTGAAGGCTCTTTACTTTTCGATTTCAGCGAATTATGTGCGAAGCGGTATTCAATTGCGGGAGCACCGCACGCGCCAAAAGATAGCGCGCAGAATAAAGCAGCGGTGACAGCGTTATCGAGACTAACGCGTGCAAAAAACGAGGGACCGATAAAAAAAGGAGTCAAATGAAAAGATGCTGCGTGATTTATCGCATTTTAATGGCTACGCTGACGCGGAAATTCAATAAACACGAGGCCGCGAGCTTCCGCTTTTATTTTTCGCCTCTTTTTTTCACTCTCTCTTTATCTTCGCCGAAGAGAATCAGTGAGATAAGCAATATCGCGGGAGGAATATTGAGGGAACTTTATTTTTTCTCCATTATCTTTCGGCTTATCAGATATAGGATAGCTTAAGGAATTGTCTAATTTCAAGGCGATTGAGTATTTAAAAAATCTATTGTAGAAAGAAGACTCGAACGTTCGTTGGATTAATATTTTGGAGAAAACAGGTCTCGAATAGTAATTATAAAAAAAACAGTAATTATAAAAAATCAACATAGTGGTTCTCACGACCTTGAGCGTCTGTTTTTTATATTTATATTGTTTTTCCAT
>JAXIUT010008987.1:0-25822 GCA_035586675.1 Eurytoma californica
AATTTGGATGAACAGATGACCCGCAATACTGCTCTAAAAAATTGTGTGCGCGGCCCACTATGCCCCGCTCTCCCCTATTATATAACTATCTAATTCACTCTCATTAATTAAAACACAGAGGTTAATCTCTGATTTAAAAAAAAGGACCCAATCCAATGTCTCGATAAAATTTTTACTTTTAGCATTCACAAATGAAAAAAAAAAATAAATCGAGAAATTCCATGCTATACGCGCACCACCCACGTCGCCGGAGATGCGGAAGTCACCAGAGCCGATCGGTGTCCGCAACGACGATCACCGGGTAAACAAGGGACCCGACACCGATCGACATTAGCGCCGACCCCGCAGGGGTATCGTGTGACGATCCCCGCGGAATTCGCCGGGCTGGACCGCCGCGGCGACGTCCCGGAGGGCCGGTGACCCGGCGGCGCGCGTCTATTATTACGTTCGCGCGCGCATCCGCGCCGGCCTAATTACGCCCCGGGTACTGCCCGCGTCTTGGCCCGGGCGATTCGCACGCGCATTCCGGCGCGGGTGAAATCGCCCCCCCCCCCTCGATTTATCGCCGCCATTACCGAGGGCCGGCGCGCTCGGAAGCCGATTATTTACATTCCGATAAACATGTCCCGCGCCGGTTAATTGCGGCGCGAAAGTGGCGCGAGATTTTGTAGGCGTAAAAAAGGGCGTTTGATTGGTGGCCGGGGCGGGCGCCGATTAGCGCGAGGCCCCCGGATCCTCGCGCCGATCGAGCGTGACGCGAGCGAGCGCGTCTCGCCGCTGCCGGGCCTTATCTACTGCTACGTAGTTTCGCGCGCGCGCGGCCGACGTTGGAAACTGCATCGATAATCTGTACCTGCGCGCATTTGCAAACCTGCACCGGCGGCTACGTTGGAAAACATGGTGATCCGAGTATTTTGCTCTTATTGAAGGTGGAGTATTTGCGATCATATTTTATTTGGAAGTCGCCGTTTTAATGTACCTGCAGCTGAGTTCTACCGTTATTGAAGGATAATGTAAATAATTTTAGTGCAACATTAGATTAAATTTTTTAGATTAGAAATTCAAAACATGCACAGTTTATCATTTTCAACGTGTTATATTGTTTTTGAAAAATTTATTAGACTTTGCCAATAAAACTTTCGGTGTCACATCTTGCTATACCGTCGCAACTATTTTATAGGTTAAAAATGTACAGTACGATAAACCGACTCACTATTACTTGATTTTTCTTTTAAATTTTTTCGAGAATATTTTCTCCATCTAGTTGAAGTTTCTCATAAATAACATGAGCTGAAATAAAATCATATCTATATAGTACAATATGATATTTAATAAAATGATCTGGAAGAAAGCAATGTTTATTAATTAGTAATTATTAGAGCAAAAAATGCACAAACTTTTATATTTTAGTCGTTGTTTCGTTTATATAAATAATAAAATGTTGTAAATGAGTTTATACATTATTCGAGTTGTAAAAGAAATTGTTTATTTGAAAGTGAAGCTAAGTAATTGAAATTTGAATTTTGGCGCTTTTGCTACTTTCACGTGCGATTTCAAATGCCTTACTTTTTCCAACCACTATATTTTTATACACTAAAAAAATTATTAATGTAATTAATTCTAATTTCGATATTTTAATTTCTTCAATAAAAATAGCATCACTTAAAGTGAAGCTACGTTAAATGAAGACACAACAAAGGCTAAACTCTAAATTCCACAATCTTTGTGAGAAAATTAATTTTCACGAGTAATCGCGGGCAGATACAGTCCGCTGTACGGCGCCAGACGACCCGTCCCTTTTCCGCATCGCGTCTGGGCCACGGAGGCGCGGCAGCGGCGTGGGTGGAAATTGAATGCGGCGTGTCTTTCAAGGGAAGACTTTCCTTTTTCCCGACGGCTTGCCGCTTTCCTCGTTCGCCGGAGGTGCGAGCTCAGAATTTGTATTGCTTATTACGCAAAGAGTCACGTTTATAAATTGCCGATTCTTATTCTATTAATTTATATTGTAAATTGTGCAAAACAATTTTATTTCTTATATTCATATTAAAATTTGTTTTAAAAAATTTAAGTAAATCGTTTAATTATCAAACAAAAAGAAAAAGAAAAAAATCAAAATTCCTTTGAGATTGAAGGTATAACGAATTTTTGTAGGAAGATCACGAGTAACTACTTCGATTAAAAAAAAAGAATATGTTAATGGATGAAGATATGCTCGGGCAGAGACAATCACGACACTTTTATCTGGCTAAATATTTTACGATTTTTTAAACGCCCCCTCAAAAATCCCAAATTAACCGTAGGCGAAGCGTCGCGTACACACCACCTCGGGCACCGGAGCGAAGCATTTAACCAGTTAGTCGACGCCCAGTCGTTAAATTTCTCCCTTTCCCTCCCGCCTCTGCTTCCAAAATAAAGAAGAGAAAAAAAAGTTAAAGGACCGAAAGCACCACCTTAGCAAAGGAGAGCACCCATCGGGAATATCCCGTCGCTTCTTCGCCTACTATGCCTAGCGAGTCGTTATAAGCCACTCGAATCCCGAAAAGAAAAAGTCGAGCGAATTGATTCATGAAGGCGGCCGGGCTCCGGTACAAATTATCTCGATGGCGGGAGTAACGCGGCCCCGGCTGATGACCAGTCGGATGACGCACGAGATGGTAGGGGGGAGGGGGGGGATGGCACAGGGGGGCGAAAGACCCGAAAAGTGCGTCGAGGCCCTCCTCCTCCCCCCGAAACCAGTTCCCTTATATCAGCTCGGGCCGATCGCGCGCATGCGCTTGCCGTCCACTCGGGGCATTTCACGCGCCGCCACGGAAATCTTAAACGAGCAGCAGCCGAGATTAAAGGGCCTGCAGGGTTCGGGGGAGGGAGTCATTCTCACCTGGGAGGGGGAGGGGGAGAGACCTCACGGGGATTATCGAGGTGGAGGCTTTTTGGCGTTGGTTTCTTTTTTTTTCGCTCGGGCGATCTTTACTTTGCGCGTAATTAAGAATCCTTATCGGGTAGCTTTTTAAGAAACCTGTTGGACCAGCGCCGTTCGCCTCTTTGATCGACTTTCGAGCATTCGGTAATACGTTTAATTACTTAATTTCAGTATCATTTCTCTTCGAAGGTTTTGCAAGTGCATAGCTAGAAATCTCAAAGGAGCTTTTTTTACGTTTTACAACTTCTAGTAAAGATTTTATTTTTCACTACTAGACTACTAGAATTGAAAGGAAAAATGTTCTATTAGTAACGAATGTACACGATATAGAAAGGGAAGAAAACCTGAAAACCAGGCAACAAATGGTGGCACTCTGAACATTTCTGTTCGTTATAATTAGTATTTAAACAAGTAATTATAATGAAGATGACTTCTCGCCGTGGCGAAGATATTTATTCATAATTAAGATACGCTCAGAAGTATGCAAATTTTGAATAAGCTCAACATTGTAAATCGTTTAAATGATATTGTAAACCAAAAATTTTAATAGCTCGTCGAAAAATTAACTGCTTTGTTACTAGCAATATTTTGTCATTAATCAATAGATAAGGTCTTACGTACTACGTCAGTATAACATACAAACGCGCTGAAGTGAGCTTATCATCTAGCCCATTCAATTCTGGGCTTAATGCTTGACGCAAGCATTCATTCCTAGTGAATTTGCGAAGGCGACAAGCTTGGTACACAAATGCCTTGCGTAAACGGAGCTCTAAAGCCTGAGCTCCGCACAATTTGAACAAACAATTTTCGTCGCGCCGTATTCACGTTAAATTTCTAATGTCCAATTCAAATAAAAATGGGTTTTCTTTCGAATTTTTACATTTTTCAAGTTGACTTTGCCGGTCCCGTTAAACTTCAATTGGCATTTAATACATCCATCATTTTAAAAAAATCGATCCCTTTATTACTGAAAAACCAGATGCCATACAGATCCAATTTCATTCATATTAAGTTTTACGAAAAAAAAATCGAAAATCAACCTCAAAAACTAAAAAAGGCAGTAATATATTGTACATTGCACTGAAATGCACCACCAAACGATCAAAAAGAAAGAAGAAGAGGCACAAAAATCAACCTCAAAAGCAACAAGAGCTATTAAGTGAGCGCATGAAAAGGGGGGTGTTTGATTTCGCGAAACCCCGTCAAGTTGACCGATGGACGGCGAGAAAAAAAGAAGGCCGTCGGAGCGGAGAAGGCGCGAGGTCCAGCCGCGATGCGTCGGCGCTCGAATTTCGAGGCGCAATCGATACGCAGTCGCGCGCGCGCGGCCGCACTCGGGGCCCCGGCAATAACGGGAAAAGTAAGTCGGATCGCCTCTCACTCTTGACCGAGGCTGGCGAGCGCGCGCGCGACGGTGAAAAAAATTCAAATTCCGAGCGCCGACGCGCCTCGCGGGCTGCGGTCGCTCGTTCCTTACGGGCTTTTTAATGAAATTAAAGCTTGGGAAAACTTGCTAGGGGAGCACCTGAACACCGTAACGCGGATTTTATTGGAACTCCAGCATGTTTTCTTGCGTGTACAAATGAAGGAAGACAATGTTTGCGAATCCATTGCTCGCAGTGGTTACTTGATTTAGCAGGTATATATAACAGTATCTCAATTAAATATTACATTATTATATTTTAGCAGTTTTATTGCTCATAGAGGAAGCTTTTTTATTTCAAGTCAATTTTAATGAGAGTGGCTTTGCGCGTAACGGTAATTTAATTAAAGCTTTGCAAAAACGCCAATTTTTGAGAAGCTTTATTTTTTATTTTGATTAAATTTGGATGAGCGGGACTTTGAAAGCTTGTACTTTACAGTAATTTAATTCCAATTAAAGAGGTTTTATTTAGTCCGTTTGTCCAAGGAATCTGTGGTAATTGCATTCCTGCTTCCTCAGGTACAGTTGAAGTAATTTGAGTAATCTTCTGTAGCGTAATTTGCAAGATTTAATTAATTGCGATCTTGCAACTGGCTTTGAAATAAAATTCTAACAGAAGAATTACAGTTGCGCCAATTTTAAATAGTGGCCAATTGTAAAATATCTAGAAACGTGTGAAAAATCGTGATATCTGCGAAAGCTTCTTTGGTTTTTAAGCAGTCAAAACATGCTAATGACGCACAAAAAATCATCTTGTACAATGTAATGATTGAACAGTAAGTACCATTTAAATAAACTGATTGCGATTTGAAGTAGTTATGGAGGTGGCGTGATTGATAAGAATAGTACGCGTAAAGTTTGATTTCAAGGTTCGCGCTGTATCGAGCTTCCGTAAATAGAGGAGAGGCAATAAAATTTAAATATTGAAAAGAAAAGAAAGAAAACGAGTTTACACCGAAGGCCAAAGAAATAAAGTGCTTTGACGTTTTCCCTAGCTGATAATCCATGTATTTGAAAACAAACACGTCGCTCATCTTTGGAACAAATTTTAGTATCGTACGATTAGATTCTTTGTATGCACGCATTTTTCTTTTAAGTTTTTAATGTGCACGACTGCTTGCGTCATTAGCGCCTGCTAGTGTTTTATGCTCATCTATGCTAATGTTAATGTGCGCACTGCACGATTTGCTATTGGCAAAGTTATTAACGATATAAGGATAATTTTAAAACTGCTTGTGACACAATTGTTGTGAAACAAATGCAATGGATAAATTGCAACATTTGAAGTAACCGCATCTGGTTGCCAGAGGATTTCCTTCCAAAATTTTCATTAACTGAGAAAATAACCATTTCCTTAGAATTGCTTCTGTATTCTGCGCGCATTCGACAAGCAGGCATTGTCGTCATTTGGAAAATTCGCTAGCGAGTTAAGAGGGCATACGTGCTCGGGAAAAAGAACAGAAAGAAAAGAAAGTTGAGGGGCATTACCTTATTACAAGTGAGCCAGAAGATAATCGAGTTTTCGTGTCGCAGTGGCCCCCCCAGGCTGGAACCACCGGCCAGTCGCTGCTGCCTCAGGATTTCCGAGTGAGTCTGCCCGTGCTGCTCGAAGATCTCCAACGACCTGCGCAAAAACAGCCGATTTAGTCAAGTATAGTCATAAGCTGGTTTGTATCAAGTGCAGTGCCTCATCGCATTAATTTTTCTTTTAATTATTTTTTAACGTAGTAACCTTAAAAGACTATTGCTGTATCTAAAATAAAAATAAATTTAAAAAAACACAAAGTTGCTAAATATATGCGGGTGCTTAGCTAAATATCTTAATGAGCATTATTTTTGTAATTGGTGGGGAGGTAGAGTGAAATCGCAAGGATTTTCCGAACAGTCGTACACTTGGTAAAGAAACGATTTTACTTGCAATTTCCGATAAGGCTAAAAGCAATTCCTGACCAGTGCATTTTCTGTTAGAATCGTAAAATGGTAAGCCACTTAAATATTTGTAGAAAGAGAGATCTGCAATAAAACTTTATACGCTAACGTAATGAAATGTAGATCTTTACAAAAAAATAATCAGGAAGTGAATTTCAATGACCAACTGGTTTCCTCAATGTCGCCAAATAATTCAAATAACGCGCAAGATACTCGATCTCTAAATAACGCCGATCACATTGTATATATTACTCAAGCCGATGATTAAATCGGCCTCCCCGATTTATCTGCGAATCAAAGAGCAAAGACATGTTCAGGCTCGGAGGATCTAATTACGCTACAAGTCCTTATCATTTCCGCGCCGTGTCGCCGATTCTTAACTCCTCAACCGCCGCGGCGCTCATCGAGGCGGAAAAAGCAACAATGCCTCCCGGTGCATCGAACGCTTGAAATTCCGTTCGTCATACGGACGGCTCCCCCAGACGGGAGGAAGACGTCGCGCGGCTGCACAAACAGTTCCCGGAGCGCCTGTCGTAAAAATAGAATCCACTATCGCCGGCGGACTGCCGGGAAAAGATGCAGCTCGGCGGCCCCCACCCGGTGGGATTCCCTCCGCGATTCGCTGCGATCCTTATCGGCGCGGGGGCCGCGCTGGGGAGTCTCGCGTTTCGCGCGTGGGCTCGCCCGAGCGAGAAGTCGGAAGTGCGCGGGCTGCCCGATGAATGCGCCGCAATTCACTCGAGTGCCATTCACTCGGGTGTCGTTGATTATCGATTGCGCGCCGTTGATTGTTTTCATTCATTATTAGCCCGTTGCCTCTTTTGTGCGTTTGCGCGAAACGCTCGTATTAATGAGGAACGAGAAGATCTTTTGTCACGGTGAACTTTGAGTACCTATTTTATATAAGTAATGCTGTTGTTTTTGTTAAATGTTAATTTATTTACATTCACACTTTTTTACTAAATAACACTATGGATCAAATACAGGTTAGCAAAAGTTAGGTCCATTCTGAGACTGGCGGGTGAAAAAAGAGGCCAAATTAGAAGACCATTTCCCTCCGTTTGGTTATGTTAGTTCGAATTTTTTTTTTAATTGACCTACGCATTTTGCAGCCAAATACCGATTTTCAGGATATTGCGTAGGTCAATTAAAAAAAAATTCGAACTAACATAAATAAACGGAGCGAAATGGTCTTCTAATTTGGCCTCTATTTTCACCCACCAGTCTCAGAATGGACCTAACTTTTGCTATCCTGTATTTGATTCATAGTGTAATTCAAGTAAGCTTAAAAATAATCAACTCAACATTTTCCTTTAGGATATAGTTTCCCACTTGCTTTTAACCACATGGAAAGAAGTACAAGATTAATAATCAGTAATTAGTTAGAAAAAGGAATTTTGAAAGCATGTAGAACCTTTACATTCATTTCATTGAAAGTAAAACTGAGCAATAAGTTTTTCGGCTGTCAGTATGAAATTATCCGTGCCATAAATATAAACATACTACATGATTTTAAAATTCCTAGCTTAAGTAATATTTTTAATCTTTCTTTTCCATGCACATGGAACTCAGATTTTTAATACAATAATTTTATTTAATTTTGTTTAACATTGGGCACTGATGAAATTATGAGAATATTTTACAAATTTTAATTACTGCATTTCAATATCTCGACATAGCAGAAGAAAGATATACGACTTCAACTTTGAGCTTTAGAAAAATAACTTTTCACGTCATAATCACAATCAATATTATCAAATCAATCAACAATTATCACGAATCGAATTGCAGAAGAAGCGCAGTCCAAAATCCTGTAGCCAATAACACATCGACGAAGCACCGTAGGAGTATTTCTCACAACAACAACGAGAAAAGCTGCTAGGCAGCCGCAATCGCCTCGGCATCGCCGGCCGACTTAGATTCGATTGCTTCGATCGCCGATAAGAATCGGAGACGCCGATAAAGCCGCAGGTTACTCGCGGCTGCGCAGCGCTCGCCACCTCCACAGCGGAAGTCGCATACTAACAGGGGCGCACGCCTCGACGGAGCCGGCGCACTTTCTCCCCCGCCGCGCGCCCACGCGGCGAGCTTGCGCCTCGCCCACGGCTCAAGGAGTGTCCTCCGTTGCGCGCAGTTCGATCTTTCATGTCGTTTTCCATGATGGTGGCCTCCGAGGTGTTTTGGAAAGCCACAAGTTCGACGCTGTGATGGGTTCGCAATAAAAGCGTTTTCTCATGGATGCAGCTTTTTTTTTATTTTAGTTGACCTTGTTCCCAATCTCGTGACATTTTACTGATCGTGGGTGGAACTTTGATAAAGCGACATATTTTTGTTACGATACTTTTTTTATTCAACTTTTTTACTGTACAAGTTAAGGATGAAATTTCGAAAGAAAAAGTAATACTTAATATTTACAATACATATTTTTTGATCGCTAAATTTTGATAGTACCATTCTAATGTACATTAACTAAAGCCTTAAGCATTAGCCTTAAGACTGAAAATAATTAAGGAACTGTACAGCAATATAAATTCTATAGCTATTCATGTACAGCAATTTATGAAATTTTTATAAGTATATTTTCAATAATCTTCTTATATTTTCAGAATGTAGGTCAGAAAAGTTGTACTTTCAAGGATTTTTCCAATTGCGCCTGTGGGCATTGTTCTAATATTTATGTATCCTGGACTTAACAACTTACAATTTCTATGCTGACTCCGCAAATCCTATAATTAAATTTCTTATTTCAAGCCTTTAAATTCTACAGTTTATAAACTGCACAACTATTCCACAGTGTATACACATCACAAACAGCCCAGGAGGAAATCTTTACTAAACATACACCTCGCGTTAACGCATCGACGGTGTGGAGCCGACTTTCGGAGCTTTACGAAGAAGAATAGGCTTTAAAAAGGCAAATTCATTTTTAATTGACGTTTGGAAAACTCGATTACCCACGCGCGGAGACCACGCTCGAATCCACTCGCAACAGGATTGGTAATCCATTACAGATATAATTAGAAATTCGCTCGACTGCTTGCGTAAATAATCGCACGTTTTAAGAAGTAAATATAACATTTCGGTGCGCCCGTGGAGAAAAAAAAAGAACGCCGCATATTTTTTTTTTCTTTGCGTTTGTACGTTAGATAAAGATAGAACGGAAGTTAAGCCGGTCTTTAAAAATCGTTTCCTTCCTGCGACAATTACGGGACCGCACGGGGTTTTATATCCTCCATCTAATTTTGAATCATTAATTTTACGAGTAGAAAAAATGTTTATTAGACTCTAACATTTTATTGCTCGCATTTCTACATCTTACAGTTGCAAAATTGATCAGTTCAATGAATGCATGTAATTGTTTTTTATTGGTGTTGGCAAAAGCTGAGATTTGATAAAAAAACGACTTAAATACAATGTAAGTTTAGTATTATGAAAGAATGCATTCTTACAAAGTAAACACTTTTTATTAACTATTTTTTATTACCTTTAATTCTGTCAATTTTCTAATGAAAATGGTCATCGCTGTTTTATTGATAATGAAGATATCAATCAAGGAAAAAGAGGACTCTATCAATAAATAATAAAGTTCCAGGATAGTATTTTTTTAATGTAAAGAAATGCATTATACATATAAACTACGTGCTTCGATTACTTTAAAATACGTATATCGAATTTTACAGATTTGTATCAATCATACGTATATCGAATTTTACAGATTTGTATCAAGACCTTGACAAGAATATAAATTGAGATCTAGATACGAAAGTGTCGAGTAACGACGTTAAATTATTTATTAAACTTATCGGTTTTTCTCCTCTATGCAGTTTGTGGGAGTAAAATCTAAAAGTTAATACAATAGCAAATGCATTTTACACTAAAAGAAGAGTTAATCCAATTCCACTCCACCTTAGTAGCTTGTACAATAGACTCTAATTCTCTAGTAGACTATATTAGAATGCATAAAACTCCAACAGCATAAAATTCTCTCTCACAGATAATCTACTCCAATTTATAAAATACGATTACTTTCATTTATCATCATTTCAAAATATTTACTCATAATATTTACTTAGCAATCGGCTGCGAAAAAGTTTCTTAAAACAGAATGACGCATGCTAAAGGCAAAAAGGAGAAAAAAGAGCACCGTCAGTCGAGAGCACGTTTACGGTTGACGCAAGTCGCGCGCAGCCTTCCTTTTAATTCCCTCCGCAAAGTGCAAACTTAAATAGAGTAAAACCGAAGGGTCCCACCCTCGGGCGTCGCCCGGGCGGGATTCCCACGCGGACGCCCCGAGCGTCGTCGGCTCGAATTAAAATCAGCCGGGTCCTCGCGCATCGAAAAAGCGCAGCGCTCATAACTCGTCGTGCCGGCAGTCACCTCGCCTCCCTTCATCCCCCCCTCCGCGTCCCCTTCCCCCGGCGAATATCCGCGCGCAAAAAAAAGGAAAGGAGGGACGCGCGCGCACCTCGGCGAGGGGGCGAGTCCGCGCCGATGAATTTCGCCCGTATCGGCCGGGTCGTTGTACCCGCGCTCGGTGCAGCGCCGGGGAGGCTCCGCGGCGCTAATTTTAATTTTTCTTTCTTTTCATCGGCCGCCATAGAAATAGAAATAGCCCGGACTTCGACTGTCAACCGTCCGAAATAGACGGGTCGACAGGCGACTCCCCTCCGCCCGCGCGGACTCGAGGGAGCACACGGCGGGCCTAAAGGAGGCACGTGGAGGCGCGCAAAGAGAGCAAGACGCAAGGATACACACGGGAGACACTCCCACGCGAAGCCGGGGCGACGAGAAAAAGTTGAATGAAAGTCGCTGACAGAGCGACCCAGACGCTCGGGCAATTAACATTTCGAGTTGACGCAAGCGTCAGCTGCGATTGGCGACGTTTTATTTTCGCGCTGGCTTGAACTTACTTTAGAGTTTTGCTATTCTTATAGGGAAGTGATACTGCTTGTCTAAAGCGAATCATTCAAAAGACTCTATACATAATATTCAGCTAGAGATTATCTAATCAATTTAAAGTAGAATTAAATATGAATAATACGTTTAATTATAGTCAATATTTAATTTACTCTAAAATAAAACTCTTGTTTAATTTGATATCACATGATCAGATGATGTGTACTTCTGAATTTTAATTCGTGCATTTCGCGAAATATTGCGACAGTTATTAGGTAATAGTCTGTTAGGACCTTAATTGATCAATTTAATAATGCAACGTAAATCGATTGTATTTAAATTTTTGTAAGCATTTGTTGTGGTGCACTACTTTTCATCTCAAAGTAGTATTCTATTATTACAATAGTCTCATGACCGTCAATCCCACCTTGTAAAAAGAACCTATTCAAATACAGGATATCTACGTCATCTTTTCAGGTAATCGACTAAAAATGATGAGATCTACCAACAGAGTGTATTTATTCAATATTAATTAAACAAGATAAATATACGAATCAATTAGGAAGGAGTAGCTTCTTTTTAAATCCATTTATTCAAAAGTAATTAAAATGCGAAAATACAAGAGTCTTAAAAGATGAATGACATAATTGATTAATGAAATTTTTCTCATTATATTTTTAATTATTATTCGTGATAAATGAGTAGTTCCTCTAACTACGGCGAGAAAATTTTATTTAACAATCTAAAAATAAAAGCCAACATTTTTGTATCTCAACGATCACTGGTCATCACCTTCTTTGAACTCTCCTCCGAGCTAATGACACTTAAGTTATTTCTCGGTACTCGAAAAAAGAAGACACGAAGTAGCCTCCAGCATCTGACTAATTTTCGCGGCAGACAGCCCAGTCCGAGCACACTGTCGGCGCGGCTCGTTAATGTAAGCTTCATTCATCATTTTAGCGATCGAGTCGCCCGAAGATCCGGCCGGCGCTCTCACGGAGACAATTGCCGGAAGCTCGGCACCGCGCCTCCTGAAATAGAAATCCTTCGCCTTCGACTTCGCGCGCGCGCCACCTGCCTCCGCCGAAATTTATTCGATTTCCCCCTCGCACTCAAAATAATCGATAGACCGCTCCGGCGCTGGATTTATCCCGCTTGAAAATAAACCGCTACCAACAGAAGACTGTGCTTGCGTAGACGCAAAAAAAAGTCGTGAAGAGAGAAAGAAACGTACTCGAGATCTTTACAAAAAGAAAAAAAAAAAAAAAAATTCGCCAATACTCCAACGCGGATAATTAAGAGCGTCGATAGAGGAGAATGCGATAGCCGCGGGCCGCTCGCGCGCGGGTCGATGACTTGCAGTCCCGAATTACCGATGCCCCGCTAATCAGGCCGCAGAGTTCACCGGCGGTTGAGCCGCGGCACGTGCGCCCCCCTCCGGCTTCCTCCTCTTTCCTCGCGCCTTTACCTGCTTTCGCCGCGCGGCCGACTGTCAATGAGGAGCCGCAAGGTCTTCGATATGATATAACAATATTACCGCGGCTGTTGCGCGGCGAGCGCCCGAATAGAAGGCTATTTGTAGACTCTTCGAAACGCTATTTCCGCTCGGGACTCGCGTGCTACATGCGAATCTATACGATCGACGCGTCCCTCCTCGTCGTTTTTTTTTTTTGGAAAGTTCACGGGGAGAAACAAAAATACCCCTACAAATCCTTGCGTAATGTGCGTGAACCGCAGAGCAGTTCAAAATGTACCTACACTGAAAAACTGGAACCTTATCGTTTTCAGGAAATGCTAGTTGAGCGTGCAATTTCGAAAAATCGATGGCGCAACTTCGAATTCAAGTGGGACACGGCTTTATGTCCGCGGCCCAGAAACGCCGATACCTCACCTCGCTTATCAATGAATTCCAAAAAGCCAGCGGCACTTTCGCTGCGCACTAAAATTGGATTATCTCAACGCCCGCGACTAAAGCCCCGTGTAACGGCTCGAATTGCCGTTTTAAATAATTAATAAAACACGGGGAATTGTACAGCGCGCTCGCGTTTCGCAGGCGTCCCGCGGGGAGGGCGCAGCCTAAAAAGTAAAGCGCCGGCGATTCTTATCGGGCGACCGGTTGAACGCGCGCGCGCACCTAGGCATATACTTGATCGAAAGTCATCACCCGGGCGCGCGGAGGAGCGGGGGGCTTACGTCAGGCGGGCAAAGTCGCTTGTTTTACATGCGCGGCTGACCCAATTTTCCCGGCGCGGCGCGAATCTGCGCGCGAAAAATGCCGCCGGAGGCGCGCGCACGCGCACGAGGAAGCGATACCCGCTTACGCAACGCGGCGCAGAAAGAGAGGGATAGAGTGAGAAAGTGGAAGAGAGAGAGACGACGACGAGGAAAAGGCGCGGAACGTCGCCCGTTTATATGCACTGGAGGACGGGGGAAAACTCGCGGTGGAGAGACTGGCCAGTTTTGCGGATCACTGTTTGCAGGGCTTACTAAGCGGCGAGTGAAAAGTTGCGGAATTCGAGCGCCACAGGAATTTCGAACTGTGTTTAAACCGCGCGTTAGCGGCACGAACCAGTAAGGCCGCCTGCGTATGGAGTCATTAATTTATTCAAACGAACCTAATCTCACTTTCCATTTGATATGATAGCGCGTTTCAGTTCCTCCAAGCCTTGAGTTTCTACTTCGGTCCCCGTCGCAGTCTGTGATTTTCGTCTTCAAAAAAAAACTCCCTTCCGGCAGCCTTTAATTTTACACGAGACAATATTGGAGACTCGCGATTGCTAACCCAGTCGTTACGGGTTTACCGTACTTTCCAGTTTCTGAATAATTTAGAGAGTGCCAGGGATATAGTATATTTCGATTATTTCAGTTTTATTTACTTATTCATTGTTGCATCCTTTACTAGTCTAATGAAGATAAACTAATGGACAACCCATTTATAGAACTTTTGTATAAACTACTGATGAACTGTTAACGAACTACTTAATAATAAACTGACAACTGCTGATTAAGAACTGCAGGTGAAATACTCAATAGTTGACAGTTTAGTATTGGAATTAAGTAGTTTATCTGTAGCTTGCTTATAATCGTTTTTATCCAGTAATATATTTTCGCATAAAAGAAGTTGTCAACTGCAGCAACTTATAAATCAATTTATCAATAGTGCAATAATCTAACTTAAATTATTTTCACTTTCTGTAACATCATGAGAATATTCAGATATAAAAAGAAGTAAGGTTTGCTTTCTCAAAGTTGTAAAACGGTTCTCTCCAAAGTGGTGCGATAATTTAACTACTATCTACTCCTACTGATTACAATTTATTACTATAAATGGATAACACGAAGCCAGTAGCAATTTTTGTAATACCAATAATTTCACACTCAACCACACGATACCCCTTCATTGATCTTAAAAAACCTAACAAAAATCATCACTTGGAAGGAATTCCAGCACTTTCTAATCCTCGCAGACCGTCCAGAGCCATCAAACGGCAAATTGGCCATTACGTCAGGTCCCCTGCACTTGGCCAGTCCCCCGTAGCTTCGCAACGGCGTCCGCCTCCCTCCAGAGACCCCAGCTCCTCGCAGAAGATTTCCTTCTGCAGAAACGCGGCAGCCTCCATAAGGACCTGCGCGCGCGCGGAGGCGGCGATTCAATGGAAAAGCGAGACTTTCTCTTCGGCCGATCGGGCGCGTAACCTCGACACCTTCACCCCCTTTTCTTCGGCCGGGGCCCGGCGATTGCGTCCGCACCGCCGCGGCGCCGCCACTAGGTCAATGAAAAGTGACGAGGCGCTCGCCGGCGCTGACCCGGTCCCTATTACGTCCGCGCGCACCGTTAGCTTTTTCTCGGCATTCCTCGCGCTCGCCTTTAATTCACGGACTCTCGCTCTTTTCTCCCTCTTTATTCATAGGCCGACGTCGCATTTATTAGCGGAATCGCCGATTGAAGTGAGTACGGCGGGGCCGTTTGCTTTCTAATGATCTTTAATTAACGCGGCGGTACGTCTTAAAATAGATTAGGAGTGGGCATTGGCGTCGCGTGATCGTGGACATCGCGACGATTTGCATCTACGTTTTATTGATATTGTTGTGGCGATTTATGGATATAAGCGAACGGTGGATATATAGGTACAAGAAAACTTGGTCGTTTAAGTCTGCAGTGGATTCCGACGGATAGCTGGAGCCGTACTTTAAGTTTCATTTTTATCTTCGTTTATTTCTTAATAAATTTAGCAACCGGTTCTCGATGACTTCGTATAATCAGGAAATCACCTGACACAATTTATAATTAATTTTTATTAAGATAAGATGAAATCTATGATAGCAACGACAGCTAATGCAATCTAATCTGAACATTGTCATTCCGGCTTGCGCTGAACCCGCCTGTCACTTTCAGCACCAAAACTTAAAAATTACCAATTAGTGAAGGGCGAATTCTATTGAATAACCCTTTTTGCGAAAACTACATTATTCTATCCATATCTTGTTAGGAGTCGAGTCTCAACAGTCGATTCTTTTTAATCAGGAATTGGATCAACGGTCTGATGTAGCTATTTAATTATAAATGAACTCTTATAATCAGGAATCCTTTAATAATGTTTCGAGAAGTTTTTTGATTTTTGGAGACTTTTAAGAAATTATTGATTCTGAAGCGTCGATGTCTTTTGGCCTATCCAGTAGCAAAAAAAGCTTCAACAACGAGCATTCATTTAAAATCCCCGATACTTTATGTATCATTCGAACGAACAAAAATATCAAGGTGCACCATAAAGCGCTCGGCGTAGCCCGCAATCCTGGCGCGGCCGTAAAGATCACCGGCGAGTTTCGGCCCAGATAAGAGGCGGCAATCGACCGCCGCGATCGAGTTCAATTATCGCCGGCCAAACGTTCCCACAAAGTTGGCCGCGCTTCGCGGGCGAAATGGGATAGGCGGTGCCGCTCTCGCAGCGCGGGCCGCGTCTCGTTGCCGGCCGAACCGGAATGCACGCACCGGGGCGCGATGATAAAAGTGCCGTACAGCGCGGGGATAAAGCGCGGCAGGAGCCACCGTATACATGCCGATGTAGCGGATTCGATTAGCGACGTCTTGCCATTAAAACGTCCGGCGAGATCGAGAAAGTGAGAAGCCGAAGCTTCGGCGCTGCGTTAGACATGCATCTAGGTCAGTCGAGCTTTTACCGAGCGCATACTCGTGCGTATTTTTTTTTTAATTAGTATGCAGTCTAATCAGCTTATCGAGTGGTATTTTACTTTAATGATATTATCTGCTTCGCCTTTTTTTATTACGGTAATTTGCCAGGCTGCGGCTGCGTAATCTGCGAAGCTTCGACATTTTTTTTTATTAGACGCTTTAGTACGGTCTCCCCTGTGTTTACAATAATTCCACCTGTACACCCGATGCGAGTACCGCTTTTTATTGTTCAAAGCGAGGCATAAATTCACTGTCATTACCCCGCAGCGGCGGTTAAGAGAAATCAATGTTTGGATAATTTCTTCATCGAGGAGTGCGCGCGGACAATGAGAGGAGCCGCTCCACCTGACGCTACCTCGGTCACGCCACCCCCGAATCATCGTG
Organism: Eurytoma californica; assembly: GCA_035586675.1. Classification (NCBI taxonomy): domain Eukaryota; kingdom Metazoa; phylum Arthropoda; class Insecta; order Hymenoptera; family Eurytomidae; genus Eurytoma; species Eurytoma californica. The sequence goes on from JAXIUT010008987.1 coordinate 16,744, forward strand.
TCTCGACACCAACTGGTTATTTTTAGCCCCGGCGCTGCGCGCAAACCGCAGGCGCGCGTCACGCTTTGTGCCCGCCGTCTCATTTCCACTTATGCCTTCCGTTTTCTGTCCGTCTGCCCCCGGGCGCCCTCCCCTCTCGTCTGCCCCGCTTGTATATACCCCGGCGCGCGAGCGCGCGTCTTTTTCTGTCTGCGCGCCTCTAGTTTCCTCTTGGCCTCTCGCTCGCGCGCGAAATGACTAACGTCTGGCCGATGCCGCCGCCGGCCGGCCGGCGTCTGGCCACGCGCCAGCGAGTTACGTGCAGCCCACTGCCGCGGTGGTTCCGCTTGTCCGTCTTTGGGCTAGAAAGCCGCCGCCGCGAGTCCGTCCTACACACCGGCACAACCTTGGCCAGGCCCGCGGTACCGATTTTCCATCTCGCTCGCGCGCCTGCTTCGCCTCTACCCCCTCGGTCGGGTCACTGACTCCGCGCCGCGGGGACGCCGAAGCTGCTCGATGCCCGCTGCGGATGGTATTAGGCGAGGCCCGGATTCTAAGCTTCCTGCTGGGGTTACGGTGTTACCGCAGCGGGATCGATTCCGAATTTAACTTCGCGGGGATACGGTTTCGAGGTGAAACCGACTGGATGCAGGAAAACTAATTGTATTTTGCGAAACGATGTGAAATTATGTCTAATTTTAAGTTGATTGTGTAGTTTTAAGATTTTGTTGCACGTCTACCCTCCTTTTTAAAATCCTCCCTCTTTGGGTCAAATTTAAGAATGTATAATATTCATCTGATGACCAATTTTTAATCAATCAATGTCATTTTTACTTTTTGCTCATATAGTTTTATAACCTAGAGAAAAAAATTAACGTAAGTAGATACAGCCCGGTATAGTCAGACCGACAGGTTCTTTCTGAAATATACATTATTAATGCACTTTCTATGTATTTTTAAACTGTTTCGCACTGATATTCGTGGAAAATATGTATTTATAAAGAATCATATCAATCTACCCGTAAAAATTATAATAAATAGGATGTTGATGTATTTTAAATCAATTAGCTAGAATAATAGATAAGAGGATTAACATGGACATGAAGTTCATTAAGATAGAAAATTGCATTAAAATCAAACCTTTTTAAAGATTTCTTTAATCTTTTTCATTAACTTCGGGTACCGGCATAAAGTACAAAGCAGCAGCACCTCGGAAAAGGAACTAATAAAAAATCCTATTTTCTCAAATTTTTCTGATTATTAAAAAATCTTGCGTATATTCTACTAATAACATTAAGAATTCAATGCAAAGTATTAGTAGGTTCTACAATTTAAAGAAAAGTTTTCCAATAATCGACCCAACAACATTCGTAATTGATTAAGTACGTGTCTGTCTGTGTTCGGCTGTATCTACTTCAACCTACTTCTACAACATTAACACCACGTGACTCCTTCTAATTTCACTCAGCAATACAAAAATTGTGCCATGTAAGAAGAAAATCTTTTAAAATCTTATAAATCCAGTTTTTACACACGTCCATCACACAAAGTATTAAACGCGATGGAGCATTAATGGATCATCTCTCGCTGTAAGGTAGACTCCGCCAGTCAACCGACTAACTCTGACTAATGCATCTAATCGCCATCTAATCGCGCTAATGTTTTGAAACGAGCCACTTAAATTGACGCACCGGGCGAACCGTTCGATGCACTTACCGCGGCCGGGGATTGGCGGGCAATTAATCACCGTCGACGACGTGGACGCTCTTATCTGGCCGCGCGAATCCCGCGGATCTGGGTCGAGCTCGCGGAGAAAACGACGCTTCATAAAGGTCCGCGCCGCGAAATTGAAACGCGAGGTTGCGTCGCCTCATCGCTCTCGAAGATAGCCGGAGCAAACGACCCGCAAAACTCGGCCCGATAGCGCGCGGTCGTCTCTCTTTTTGCTTCCTGTACTTCGGAGTCGCTATCGAGCACTTCATATCGGCCGGCCGTGGGGATAAAACAAAAAGAAGAAATTGCTCCTCTTACGGAGCGTAATTTTATGCGCATCTTTAATTCGTGCGCAAGTGCGTCGACCTCCCGTGGAGCCGTCGCGATTACCGGACCCGCTCCTCGCTCCTGCACGCTTGCAAAGCTCTCAAGATAAACTCGTTTGAGCGTACACTTCCACGAGTGTGATTTTTATTCGATCGGCCCGCTTTAAAAAAAAAAAGGCTAGCGATCGGAGCCAGTATATCTGTAACTAAAGCGGGACAAGTTCGCGTGCTCAAGAATTTAGACGCTTTGAAAAAGTAAGCAGGACTTTAGGACCCGAGCGAGACGATAAACCTCACTCGATGGCTTTCATAAAACAACACACTCGTTTCGTCGTTCAATTTTTTTAATCACCGCGGCGCCAGTGGGGATTTCGCGCGGCTCGTTACTCGCGGAACGACGTCATTCCGCCGAGGCCTGAAAAAAAGAAAATCGTGCTGACCTTTATCGGGGCGTAAAGCAGGAAGCCTCCCGGATTTTCCTCCTCGCGATGCCGCGAGCTTTTCCGAAGCCGAGCGCGCGCGCTCTATCGGGTGTAGATAAAATGAAAAAAAAAAAAAAAAAATACCGAGGCTCGCGACGCTATCGCGCGGATTTTCTTACATAGCGCCACGAGCGCGAGCTTGAAAACGCGGATTTTCATGCTCGAGCATAATGCGCAGGTGCAATTTACGCACCGGAGAGAAATGGACTATTATAACAGCAGTGCCAGTGGCGCGTGAAATTGCAAATCCAGCGTATAAATTTGCGATGCTTTTGAAGCGATTATAAAGCACCGTATTTATTTAAGCATAACGATCCTTTTTTTTATTTTAATTGAAAGGCAAACAAATGGGCATTTAACGAGTGCACAAAAACTGAATGGATTATCCACTTGATGCGGAAAGCTCTCGGAAGTAATCATTGTAGCGTGCATAAATCTATAATTTTATTAATATTATTAGCTTTTAAAAAAAATTATACTCTACTTGAAATTCCTCAATTCGAAAATTATCTTCGTGCTTCGTCAATAACAATCAAAAAAGTATAAAATTCCAATGTAAACAGCTGTAACACGTGCAGCGATAGTATAAAAAGTATGCTCGCAGCCAAGTCATCCAGCAGGGAAAAAAAAAAGATAAAAATACGTCCAGGATGACGAATAAGGCGACATCCGTTTGGACAAATAAAGAACAGTTTTTTTATCGTCGCTGGCGCCGACGAAGTGCGCGATTGCGCTTATACGAGGAAAGCGCGCCGCGAAAATCCGCGGGAAAAACCTCGCGCGCTTGACAAACGATTCGCGCGCACTCATTTGCATGCCACCTTACCGCGAACGGCGCCTCCGTCCATAATGATGAATCGTTAAAATGCCCGAGTGGCGCGCGCGCTCGACGATATTCCCCTCGGATTGGTATTTAATATTTTTCTTTTCGTTTTAATAACGCCGCAGGTACACGTTTTGTTTTTTTTTCTCGCTGATACCGGGAATAATCGCTCTGCCGAGCGTTTACGCTCTTTTCGCTTTTAGTTTTAGTGCAGCGAGGATGACGGCGGCTCTCCTTCTTTCCGAGAATCGGTCGGCCGCCGCAGCAGCCCGATGCCGCGGTGTTACTGAAAACCTCGAGCGGATTTTCACAGATAAGCATCTCTTATGCTGTGCGCGTAATCAATTGAGGTTTATTACTTTGAATGGATGCACGAGCGTTGAAGAATTCTCGGAATAAAATAAGGTAAAGCTGGTAATTTTTTTCTTTTTTTTTCGATTTTGCCTTTTTTTTCATCAAAGTAGAAATAGCTGCGTGTTATTCTTCGAGGTTATGTAAGGATAAGAAGATACGCTGCGATAATAATTTTCCTTTGTTTTCGTTCTAAAAGAGTCGATAAATGTTTAATTTATTCCACGTGTTAATAACGTAATGCTGTAATGCAAATAAAATTGTTAATTCGTCAAAATTATCCGTTCGATAATTATCTTCGAGATTAAATAATTATCATCGATAATGAAAGAATTTGTTGTAAAGCAATTAATAGATATTTGAAAATGATTGAAGCGAAATGATAAATGTTTAACGCGCGTATAAATATAATTTTTATTTAATAAACGAGCCAGGCAAATCTCTTAATACGAATTATAAATTATTTGAGTCTAATGGAAAGTAAATATTTATAGGATCAACTTTAAAAATTTATGGCACCCATAATTTTCCCGTATGTATACAGTTTAATAATTTGTTTAGGCGAATCGAATGATAAAACAATCAGTTAAGTGCCATAAAATGTAAGATTTTTAAATACACGAATGTCAGAGAAGTTATAGCCATTAAAATAGTACCCACGTTCTTCTAATCTTAGCCTATTAAAAAGATGTAAATTCCGTGATCTAGTGTAACATCTGACACGGCCGGCGAATTCTTTCGCGCCCTCAATCAAACCAGTTACCGACCGCCGCCTCAAAATAAATTTCCGTTAAAAATAAATGCCCCGTGAATCATTACCGAGCGATTCGCAACCTAACCCGATCCATTCACGCTCCCGCTCTACAGCAAAAAAAAACGAGGGATCTTGAGCAATCCCCAGGCAAATAGAGTAGTTACCGATTTTTTTATCGTCGGATCGCACCTCGCGATAAAAGATTTTCCTTGTTTGCCCGCCTCGAGGTGTATACAACAGCCGAGTTTTCCCGATATAGCAGCGCGTATCTCGCCCGGCGATCCCGAAAAAGCGGGGCCGAAATCTTCGCAATATTATCGCTCGGCCGGGATCGCTGCGGAATTTATCCGCGCGGGGTGGTACACGCCCACGGCGTTGCGCAACGGTTCCTCTCTCGCGGTTTTCGCGATTCGCCCCGCGCCCACGGGATCCTAGCGCCGATCGGCCCCGGCGATCGGCAATTACCGTGCCGCGGCAGCCCAGCCCCATTTACGAAATTTCACGCGTGTCGAAAGTCAAAGCCGGCTGGGAAATGCCGGCCGTGACACGTTACGCGCTCTCGCGCGCTGGTATAATGTATCGTTACGCCGCGGTACGTAGGATACAGGTACCGGGCGAAGGAGTGTGCATAGGTGAATGAGCGCTGCGCGGTACGGTGGAATGCGAAATGGAAGTTTGACTTTTGTGCTTTGTAATACCGGGTAATGATAGTTTTTTAACGGCGCATTAAAATCGTATTAAAATCGTACATTGCAAAGTGGAACGGGTCGTAAAGGCTTTTTACTCTGCGTACGACAGCGTAGTAAATTTCGAAAGTTGATTTTTGGCGACGTTTATGGCTTGCTCGGCTGTAAGATAATTTTATAAAATTATAATATATTGTCTATTTATAAATGGGCTGCGAGGAAACGTGTAAAATGGTGTTTAACGAGGGGCAACTGGTGAAGTGCCGGAAATGTCCAGTCTGCGACCTATATCTATCCATTTTTTCAGGTCACTACTCGATCATTTGGCATGGGTAATTTTCCGCAACTGTATTTTTACTCGCGATATAAATATTTCGTTGTTTAGACTAAGATCTAGGATTTAGATCCGATTTTATAATTATAGTAAGGCTGATTGAAGTCCAGATAAATTGCCGCGCAAAGGAAAGCTGGTAAAATTATTTGCGAAACTAACTAAAACAATTTTAACATAAGCGTTTCAAATATTCTTTCTAAAATGTTTCTTTTCGTGAAAATTTTGATATACCCAACTTGCGGCCTCGTAACTGATACAGCGAAAAAATCTTACTCGTGTACCGTACGTAGTAAATCACAAAAAAAAAAGTATTATTAGAAACGAATAAATCATGCCTCGTACGTAAAACATTCACCAGTGTCTTAGGCCTCTATCGTACAAGAAAAAGAAAAAAGAGAATACGAGGACAAGTGGATTTCGGGGAAAGCGTCCCCTCGAGCCGCCTGACTCGAACATCCCGCGACGTGTAAGCAAACGAGACACGCGGGGCCGTAATTTTTTCTAACGGCGCGTATCCGCGAGCGCAAAAAGCCGCGGCAGGAAACTATAATTCGCGCGCGGCGAAGGGCAAAAATCGAGGAGAAACTTGGTCCTTCTTTTCGCGCGATGCAGGCGGTCGCGGGAGAGGATAAAAAATCGGCTCTCGGGCGGCACCTGTCGTCGCGCCGCCGAAATTACTCCCAAGGAGACGGGCGACGACGCGCTGGGATACTTTCTCTGTCACTGACCTCGCCGGGTTATCAAACTCGACGCGCGAGCGAGAATAGTCGGCCCGGGGATGGGGGGGGGGGCAGAGAGGAGGAGGCCTCAGGGCGCTGCACGTGAGAGACTGCCAAAAAGCCGGCGCGCGAGAATGAGCCGAAAATACCGGGGCGCGGGGCGAGGAGGGAGCCGGCCGTAGGTGTTAGCGCCCTGCGAGCGCCGGCACCAGATGGATCTCTTTCGAATGGAGATCGCTGCGAGCTCGTGGGAATTTTTGATCCATTAAATTTTAACGTGTATTATTGTACGCTTGGGGCAGTCAGCCAAGTTGCTCGATGAGTTGTACGCAATCGTATTTGTTGGTGTCAAATCTGATATTTGCTTTACGTCATCATTATATTGTAGTTTCTTGAATAAGAGTGATCTCGGATTAATCTATTTTAAATTTGGAATATCATTATTAAAAAAAATGGATCTGTTTAAATTTTTTGCGTATACGCCGACGAAGTCGTTGACATTGTTTACAAATTATGTCGTTTTTTTCTAAATCATCAAAGGCGACGAGAACAATTTGATTGTTATCCTTTTAAGGAATTATTGTTTTGGTTGCACATAGCATACTTGAGATTATAATAATTTTATAAAAATCGATTTGCATATCGGCTGTGTAACCGTAGTAGTGAAATCCAATGAACTTCCAAGCATTTTTTTAAGTTTAAAAGGGCAGCAATCCTCATGATATAAAATTAATAAATAACTTATAAAAACAGTTACTAATCACTTCTTTCTTTTTTGAGAGATGATATGCCGCTTTGTCACTCTGGACTAGAGACTCTCCTCCCACGCAAACTAACTATGGTATATTCACCCTCCCTTGGATTCACTGCTTCTTGTTTTTATACAAAGTTTAAGTGATCAAATGTACATAATAGTTTTAACTATTGCGCAGAAATTATTTTAAGCACGTGAATTAAAAATAAACGAGACTATCATTAAAAAATTTCGGTAGAAAATTAAAGATTAATTTTAAATTCTTAATTACACTTGGTATAAATATGAATTGTACAGTAAAATGTCAAAATACCTAAACATACCCAAAAAAGAGCGTAATAGTAACCAAGTTACCCATCCCATACCAAAAATCGCATCCCCAAGAAAATTCCACCCCTTGAGCAGCCTTGAGTACCTCGCAAGCTCTAGCGTTGCGCAAGCTCGGCCGCAAGCGCTCTTGTCGCCTTGGCGAATCGCTCTATCGGCGCGCCGTCGAAGCGGCTTATTACGATTCCGGCAGATGTGCGTGCGAATACAAATTAGTGCGGGCGGCGAGACGCGCTCGGCTGCATATTCGGTGCGCGTGCAGCCAACGGCCGGTGGCGGCGTCGACGACTCTCTGTTTGTAAACACTGCGCTTCGACGGCTCCTCGCGGGCCGAGGGAGGGAGCCCGCCGAGCTTTATTGCCGTCACGTGAGGCGAGCAGCGCGTTGCGTCGTCGCGACTCAAACTCGCGCGACGGTGTGACGATGGCTCAAAGCACGGATTTGAATTACTTTCTGTTAACCATAATTCGTTCTTTTTAATCATTTGTTTAAAAATAGATGAACGAAGCTTGAGCTTCGAATAAAGTGAAACCATCTCATCACGACGGAAGTGCTTCTTCCATTCCTCGATTACCTTAGACTTAGTTCATATTAGAAAAGAAAAAGGGGAAAAAGTTTATTTCACTTCTTCTCTAAAACTCGCATTGCGCAGATCATTTTCGTTTAAATGTCATTGATAACGATTGAAATAAAGTTGTTTTTTCGGGTTATACTTTAATTCTTTCGTTTTAATCCGTAACACTTTTTCTGCGCAACATTTATTGTTTCACTACGCAGTTTTATCGGGATATACGTCGTAGATGGAACGAAGTCTGCGATGAGATAATTTTGGGATTTTGCGACGCTAAATTTCAAGATTGTTGATGAAATAATGATAGCGAGATTAGCAGATTATTTGAATATGTCGCGCGTGGTTATGGTAAGTGATTGGCAATCTAATGAGATGATAATAATGCGCATTAGAAAATCTTTAATCAAAGAAGCAGTTTTAACTGCATAATATCCCGATTATAGCATATTTGTAAAAAATTGTTTATTATTTATAAATAAAACAAACAAGTTTGTACAATTCAATTAATGTTATCCGATTGATTAAGATTCGTCTCGCGCGCGACCAACTTTAAAGGAATACAAGTAGCCGGCCAAATATTAAACGGGCAAGTCTTTTGGCGAATTAGCCAACCCCGTGACAAAAGCGAACCAGGCACGTGCGCCACGTGGGGATACGTCGCCGACATAAAAGGCGAGGCCGGGAGGAAATCAAACGGCGCTCCGTATTAGCGACCATTAGGCAGCTCGATCAGGCGCCGCTTTCGAGGTGAAAATGGTCATCCTGGAGAGCAGGCCGAGGTTTCGCGGGCCGAATACGCAAAACGCGCCGGAACGGTAGACGTGCGCCTCTCCGATGAACCGTATAGCTAATCAGAATAGTCCCTGAAAATTAAAAACGATTTGGAGAAATGAAGATCTATATATTCTATAGACAAACCTTATAATAAATTAAAATGTAATACTCTGCAATACTTACAATTTTATAATCTACTAGAAATCAAGCGACTAAATTTCTGTTTTGAGTGAAAGATACAAATCATGACGGCATCATTATTTTATCTTATTAATTTTCATAAATAATATTCTCTCAAAAAAACATACGTATTATGCTAAGTGTTAATAGGTAGATTGTAATGCATTCGATATTTTAATATTACGAGGTTAGAAAATAAATCAGATATTCATTTTTTAAGAAACTTTTCTAAAAAAATTCATATTAATTAGAAAACTTAATTTTTAGTTAATTAATCTTTCGAACTAACAAAAACTTTATTATTCA
>JAXIUT010009045.1:2281-25774 GCA_035586675.1 Eurytoma californica
CTCATGGATTGATTTTTTTCATTATTTTATCCAAAATACCAATTTGTTTGCTGATTTCAATTTTTAGCCATTTTAATTAATTAGTTTTTTTTATGAATAAAATGCCTAAATAAATATTTATTATTCAAAATATATTCAAAGTAATATTCAGAAATGTAGTTCGGTTAAATTAAATTTTCCACGTCATTTGTTTATCCAAATGAAAGAAAAATCCACTGTGTCTTCGTACGCTCCACCTGCGGGATTCAGTTCGGCTTTGTAAATCGTGCAATTCCTCGAGCCATCTCCTCCGCGAGTTCCATCGGCCTCGCTGCGATCGAATGTCAAGCGGCGACGTAAGCCGCGGAAAAACGAGCCGCGATGCGGAAGGGACCGCCGCGCCGACAGCGCGGTATCTCAGGAGACATTGGGGTGGGTCGACCCCGCAAACGTATCACGCGAAATCGCGCTTTTCGAACTTTCATCGAGCCTCGTTTAAGGTGGCTCGTGTTCGAAAAATTTTTCGCCCGTCCATGCTGATTCGGTGCTCGCGTGCGCCCGCCTCGTTTCCGCCGGCGCGAATTCATTAGCGCGCGGTTATTTGTTTCGGGGCTCAGCGCGAAATGCTCGCTTTCTTTTTGTCGGCCGCGGAAATTATCGCCCCGGATCTGTTTTAATTTCGACCGGTTTCGTTTGTCGGCCGAAACGAGGCTGATTGAATAATTTTCGAATGCGCGGCGTGCGGTATAAGTTTTACGGGGATCATTAACGGATGCAGCGGCGGGTGTGCACGGTTGTCGAGTTTGAATATGACATGAATTTATTTTTGTTGAAATAATTCGCTGTATTTATGTTTTGTCGTGGAGCGCAATTAAACGCACAAATATGGAAGTGCGTAATTAAAATTTATTGTGTCATATTCAAAGATTTCCATTTTTGTCTAATAAATAAAATTTAAATAATCAACACAATAAACACTTAGTGGAGTGATGTTATTTAATTTTTCATGATTATACTATTTAGAGATCATAATAAATTTCTTAAAATAAACAAAATAACAACTTAATAGTTGTTTCTGTCGTAAAATCTAGCAAATAGTCAATATTTTTATTATTATCATTAGGTCTAACAATCATCAAATCATAACAATTACATGTAAAATTGTTACTGCCATTTATATATAAAAGGTGTTAATAATGCTCTACGCTTTAATACATCGAAGTAGAAACAGACAAGTAAGACAGCCATATTATTATTACAAATTTTTTAACTCGTTCTCTTTAAATAAGACAATTATTTTTTCTAATTTAAATATTTTCTTATATTTTACACGATAAACTATCAAATCTGTTGTAAGCTGAATTGAAATGCTAAATTTGATATATTGAACTAGTAGTCATTGTTCTTATTTCGTTTCTACCAAAACTACAGTCACTTCATCCATAACTATTATTGTAAGACACTAATTAGAATCAATAATAAAGTAACTACTCTGAGTTGCAAGTCATTTCTACCTCATTCTTCGCCACACTCACTCGAAAAGCTCGTCCGGTTAAAAGCGTGTCCGACCAAACTCGGACTGCACCACTGCGCTTCCGCCCGGAAAATTTAAAGATCCGAGAGCCGCATCGGCGGGAGTCATCCGATCTCAATTTTGCGGAGCGTCCGCTGAAAGGAGGCACAAATGCAATCTTCGCCGAGCACTCGCGGCCCGGCCAAAATCCGCGGCCAGCGCCGCGCGTGAAAGAAAAGGCGAGCCGCGGGCGGTGAAAGGCGTGCGCGCATCCGCTGATTGGGTTAGCGCTTCTCCGGGTATCTAACTTCGTTAGCTACCCCCGGCCAAATGAACGGACAAAACCTATCCCCGCATCCGGCGTACTTCCTCCTTTTCTCTCACCGCCGCGAACACTTAGGGTGTATATATCTCACCGCCGATGCTCTAACCAGCTTAACTTTCATTTCGTTTGCCGCGGCGAAAATTTCATGTGAGTTATTTGCTTCGCAATGTTAAGAAGTGATACTGGCACTCTGTATATTTTCCGTCGTTTTTTTTAGCTTTAGTGTAGAATCGATTTTTCACGTTAGTACTGGAAAGCATGCGTATCTTTTTTTATGCTTCTGTTATACGCAAAATATATAGGGAAGACACATGTTCAGTATCTTGCATAATAATAAAAAGATACTTTAAGGGATGTACATTATTGTAAGCTTTCAAAGTTAACAGATGTACATCTAGAAACTCTTTTTAAGACTTTGATCCCAGTATTATTTTAGAAGTAATAAAATGAAGTTGTCCATATACCTCGTAATATACGTAAGGTAACATTTGATTCTTTCAAATTATTCTTTTTAAAACTTAAAGTATTTTTTTAAGAAAAGTTTCATTTGACTTATTCTTCGAAATATTACTTACTTAAAATAGTTATTAGTAAATTTTAATATTTGCAAACCATTTTATACTTGCGTATATTTCGTTGACATTTTATATGTAAAAATTGTTAAATTTATTAATTATTTATATTTTGCGTAAATATTTTTGAAAGATTGCATACTATTCAATTTAATTTACAATCTAAAGATATAATTTTAACCGGTTCATTCCGACAAGTGTGTAACAGGATTCTAGGATTCTACCCTAACGTTGGTCACATTCATTTTATATAAAACGCTTAAAAAAATTTTTATACGATAACTTTAGCATCAATTACTTAGTAAGAAATAAGAAAGCATGTCGTGGTAAATATTGTCTCACGTCGAATTTGAAGAAAAATACCATGCCGCAGTGAACCTGTTAATTAATTAATTTAACATTTAAACCATTTTTTGTAAACATTTGTTGTAAAAAATGTTTCCCCGTCAAACAATGAACGCCATACCCGAGCAAAATATTCCGTCGTCCCCCCCGGAAAGCGAGGCTTTTGCGGCCTAGACGCAAAACGCGGGTCTGCAAGATCCATTCGCGAGCGGGCGGGCCAAGTGTTTCCCTTGGCTGGGTAGCGTCGTCGACCCCGAGTCACGGCTGCCCGGTTCCGTGACCTCCTCCATTCCACCTGGCAGCCCGATCAAAGATGACGCAGCAGCGGGCTGACACGCGCAAGCGAGCAAGAGCCGCCCGTCCGCTCGCTCAATCAATTTCGCTTCAGCGTGCACCTACTTGCAAGTATAAGGAGGAGGGGGAGGCGGAGGGGCTGGAGGGAGGAGGGCTTCCGGATCGATGGGGGTAGAGGGGAGGAGGACGAGCCGCGGAACGAAGCCGCGTCGCTGGCCCGACCGACGGTTTATCACGCTGACCCCCTCGACGACGCGATTCCCCACCTGGACGAGTCCCTCCCTTCGGCGCTCTGGAGTGCGAGGGAGGCTCTGTTCGTGAGGGCTCGGCCGAGTTAATTGATTCGAAAGAGCGAGTTTGCGGGCGAATGCTTCGGAAAGAATGAGGGCTGACTGACTGTTCCCTTCTTTTTTAATGATCGAACAATGCTCTTCTTTGTAATGGAAGGAAGATTTTTCAGTTTTATTAGATTCAGACTATTAATTAAAGAATTAAAATTAATTAAGACTATATTTTAATATAGCTAAAATAAGTAGAAAAATCAAGATTTCATGCGACATTCAATAGTAGCAATTAAAAAAAGTAACTGTTTTGATAGGGGAGAGCGGGGCATACCGGGCCGTGGGGCAATGTGAACCTTCGGGGCATAGTGGGCCACCTTATTAAATGTGTTTCATTTGCTGTGAAACATATTTCTTAACAAGTCCCACTGAAAATAAAGCATTTTGAAAGAATATCATTTTCACATTGCTGTATTACTATATACAACAGATATATATAGTAATACATGAATGTAATAATGATATTCTTTTAAATAGCTTTATTTTCAATGAGACTTGTTAAGAAATATGTTTCACAGCAAATGAAACACATTTAATGAGGTGGCCCACTATGCCCCGAAGGTTCACATTGCCCCACGGCCTGCTATGCCCCGCTCTCCCCTATTTCCATTTCATATATATTAAAAAATGTTTTATACAGGCATAAACTCATAAATAAATACTTAATGTTTCTATCAGTTTTGCAAAATTTTTATTGTCATTTAGTAAGAGCGATTTTTTACTTATTTAAAAAATTAATGGATTAATTCACTTAAAAAAATGCTTAACTTGTGCTTTTGGAATAAAAAATAATGTTGGTTGTAAAATGATAATTATATAATTCATTTGGAAAATAATTGATTTCATGCTAATTAAAAAGTAAAAAGTGATTGTAAAGTCATTTATTTAAAAGCAGTTTGTGATCGTCTAGTCTGAATAGCCCTTGGCGATAAACTATGATAAATTATTCTAAGAATTTTTTCTCTATATAGAAAAAAGAATGTACTATCTAATAAACATCAAATAGAAAATAATTATCCTAAATGGTCGAAAAATTTCTTTTACAATCTATATTTCCACCTATAATTAGCGATTTTAATTAAACCAGCATAATTACACTCCTCAAAAAGAAAGAAAAAGACGGTATTCCATAAACAATAAAATTTTAATTAATAATTCCATAAAAGCATTATTATACTGTTTTAATCAAGCAAAATTTCGCTGCACGTACCTCGATTTAAAATATCGCGATTTCGCGAACAATAAGGGCGGAAATCCATGCATCCAGCGGAGCGTCGGTAAATTCAGCAAGCCGAGCAAAACAGGCACGCCTCGTGCAGCACACAGGCCCGCGCGCGCGTGTCTCGCCCGGGGTAGATTTCTTCGAATCTCGAGGCTGCCGTAACAGCTGCGCCGCGGGTAGGGGGCTGCTCCATCCATCTTCGCTCGCGCCGACGCCGACGATGACTCCGTCGGGGTCCTCGCGCGCGCGCGCGCGCGACTATGACGTGGATGATGATGACAATGATAAAGTGGGAGGATATAAAAAAAAAGAGAGAGCGCGTGAGACAGGGCGGCCGCGCATTATGAGAGAAGCGGCGTCGCGGCCCGAAAGAAAAGGAGGCGTTCGAACAAAATTGATGGTACTTTTGACGGGAGACTCGGGCTCGATTAGGCCCGGCTTTTCCTGAAATCATCGGGCGACTTCGGAGGGGAAACAATAGCGGAAGGAGCATCTTCGCCGCGTCGGATATTATAGTCGATTGGGCTAGGGATGAGCAGATTAATAATGCGTTAGAAGACGGTTGAGGTGAGATCAACGTGGCTTTTTTCGATATCGATTGTGACAGGATTTAGACTGTACTCTCGCGGTTTTTTTTATTGATGATTGTATTGTCTTTTATAGGAGGAAGAAAAAATTGTATACATATAATTTTTGTATTAAATTCCGTAATATTAGAATTATTTTGTAATATTATTCACTTTATTGTTTGTTAATAGCTTTATAAAATATAACAAGTTAAGGTTCTTTAATATATATAAAATAATTAACCAATGCATAAGAAATACTATAGGTAAAAAGTGCAATTAATATTTCTTGAAAATCGCTGAATAAAAAGAAAACTTATTATTTATTGAAAGTTATATACATAAAAAAGTAACGTCAACATGTAGTTGAATAATTTAACTTTCTAATATTTCATAAAAGAAAGTTTCAATTTAGGTATCATTAAAATTATATAAAATTTTTTGTCATCATTGTAAACATTTTTTTTGTTCATTCGACACTTTATTACTCAACATTCAACATACGTTACTTTTTTGTTATTTCGGCATTTTATTTCTTCATCTATTTCATTTTCTCCATTAGGTAGAAATTATTGAATTGGATTGTCCCAAAAAATTATCTTATTGAAATAAGAACAATTTTTTTTTTAATTTCAGCATAATGTCATTAAATCAAATCAATTAATCAACAACTTATTTTAAGAAAATTATTTTCTTAGGTCATTAAAATCCAATAATTCCTTGAAGATAGACATTTTTTTCAGTGTATATGTTCCTTTATACCTCATGTCCCACTGTGCTCCTCCCTCCTCGATATAAAATACTTCTACACATTGCATTACTTCGCTCGTCCGCACCTCGACGATTCATAATTCCCCGCAGCTCCTTAAAATTCATCTCGCGCGCGCGTACCCCCCGATGAAAAAAAGAAAATCGACAAAAAAAGAGGAAGAGGCAGCAGCGCAACAAAGTCCAGGCGCGGCGAAAGGAAGTTTCGGTCGAGCCGAGCGTCGGTTGGTCAAAGAACGGAGAAGAGGGGCTCTCTCGCGGTGGCGCATCGATCGGCTCCGCGCAGCATCCCCCGCGGCCCCGAGTAGGCTCTTCGCCGACCTCCCCCCACCCCTCGCCCGCCCTCCGATAAGCTATCTCGCCTTTTTCCGAGTCGCGGAGCCGGCGGCGCGCTCGCTCCCGCGATACCATCGGGGCTCGAGGTGTCGCTCGAGATCGCCGCCGCCGCCCCCGCGCGCGCCGTGAACTCAAATGAACAGACGTCGTTTCGAGGCTTTCCTCTCTCGCTCTCCTTTCTTCCGCCTCGTTCGCTCCGAGACCTTAACGCGAGCTTTTTGCCTCCCGCCGGCCCCACCGCTTCTGTATAACTTCGAGGACGTCTCGCGAGCGACGGTTCCCGATAGCTTGAAATGCAAATTTTACGTTTCGAGTTTAAGTTTCCTTTTTTCTTCGATGTTTATGCATTTATTTAGAGGTTTGTTTTGATTTTTAAAATGAAATGCAATGAATTAAGTTGTGTAGATCTATTTTTTTCCTTCATTGAAAAAATCGTGACAATTTTTTGATAGCAAAAAATTGATTGATCATTATTGTTGATTCCGGTTCTTTTTTATGCAGACAGAAAAGAGCATGCAATTTCAAAAAGTGTAAAAAATAAAAGCAAAGTTTTTGAATGAATTATGGTACATTTTTATTTTTAGATTTATAGTAAAATGTTGCTTTCATTTTGAAATAAGTAAGACGAATACAGGAGTATTTACGTCAAGACCTTTTATTAGCATCGAGGAAAAAATAAGTGCTAAAAGCCATACATCAATCAGTCTTAAAGTCAACCCACGAACTCCAATAAACTGTAAAAGCATATAAAGTAAACCCGTGGAAATACAAAAAATAAATAAAGATAAGAAGCGCATTAGGATTTTAGACTTATATTAGGATCATCATCAAAAAGGTAGACACTTTTTTTTACTTTGAATAATAAATGTGTTCAAACAGTAACGCGATTTTGAAATAGAATACTGAGAAACTAGTAAAAAATTATTAAACTGTTTATAAAAGTAGCCATAGATTGACATTTTGATGAAAAATTACTATACTGTATAGTAAAATTTTTTATAATTATAATAAATTATGCTAGTCGCTATTGTAAATTTTACGAGAAAGTATGCTAATTTTTCTAAATTATTTGTAAATTTCACTTCAGAGTACGATAATATTTCTTCAAAATCATTTATGCACACCCTGGTTATTACTAAAAAGTGTTCGAATTTCTAAACGTAAATAAATTTTGGATAATAAATCAGTTCAAATAACACGTTCCAAGAAAAAAGTACTACTCAATTTAACTATTACAAAAAAACATTCGAAATTCTAAACGTAAAATAGCTGTTTTCACGACTGTAAAATCCATAAAAGACAGGGGAGGACAATTTCAATTACTCGTGACGGCAAATTTTACTTCGGCAAACTCAAATGGAGCGTAACCGTCGCCGCGGAAATTCGTCGACTCCGTGGAGAGAGATCGACTTAATTCTCAAGATCAACGCAAACCCATAAAAGAGACTCGGTTCGCCGCGTAATTTTCCATCGAACTCAGAAAACCAAATAATTCCCTTCCGCGTGTGTGTCCAGCCTCGCGGGCCCGTCTCCAATTCTCACCTAGACCATTGCAGCCACCTCTATTTCTGCCGCCGCGGCTCTCCGCTCGCTGTCCCCGGGCCGATAAAAGAAAAACGAGCGGCTGTCCCCCCGCCGTCCTAAGGAAAACATTATCGTAAAATTAAAAGGGAACTGCAAGGCGGAAGGTGGAGTGTAGAGGGGAGGGGGAGGCCGTCGTCCCCTCGGCTATACGCGGACTTTAATCTTGATTTGGAATTCCACAGGAACTCGTCTCACGTCCTCGAAGGCCTTGCCGCAGACGCGCCCGGATCGATTCCGGCCGCGGGGATGGGCGGATCTCCTTGATTTCCACGAGGAGGACACGGGACGTCTTCGCGGGGACTTCCAGTCGTCTCGCTCGCGCCCGAGTCGAATATCGCCGCCGGGGCCGCGCTGACGCGGTGGCCGGAGGGACGGGGGAACCGGAGGATAAAAAAAAAGGGAGACAAAGCGGCGATCCACTCCCGAGTCCTAAGTAGTGGAACGTGGCTGGGAACCGACGCCGGGGATACGGACGTGCCCTACCCCCCGAAATGCTTGTTAATTGAAAAGTCTTCGCGGGCCGACCCGGCCGCTTCTCCCCGAGGTGCTGCTTCGCTTCGTGGATTTTTTCATTTTCGAGGTATTGAAATCTGCGGGGTGGGTTCTTTTCTTCCTTCGCCTTCTTGTCGATGCGGATTTTTTTTCGGCGTGTTGATTGTTATTAGAACATATTTTGTAATCGTTTATTTTTATAATTCGATTGTTTAAAATAAAATACTTTTTTAATTTATTTATTTATCCAATTATCGGGTAATTCAAATGTAACACTCAGTAAGTATCACATAGCTCAAATTTGAGTATACAATTTTAATTGAAGTTCAAAATATTACATAGTATACAATTTTTGTCTTATCTATTTCAGTTATGTTGTGTCATTCTTTCTGGGTGAAATTATTAAAATAGTAAGTTACGCAAATTTTTCGGTGACTATTATACATTCTTAATAAATTCTGTAATTAATTTAATTGGATATTTTAATAATTAATTTAATTTGATGTACTATAATGTATTTTTCACTTTTTATTCGCCTTATACGTACGAGCCAAAAGTTTTTTTTAAACAAAAAGCATGCAGTTAAAGTTGCTCATTTTCTAATTCAATTAAATTTTATCACGCGAGGTTATCAGCTTTCCCGAAATTAAAAATTAATTCAATTACGTTTTTACATCAGCACTTAATTTATTTAATAGTTACAATATTTCAACTTTTTATCCACCGTCTATTATTCAGACGAAGAAAAAGCCTTGAATTTCTAGCCCATCGATTTTTTAATGACTACTTCATCCCCCGCAAAAGCGCAGCGAGCAAAGTAAAGCAGGAGCAAAGAAGAAAAAGAACGAGTAAATTCGCAGAGACAGCGGGAAAAAGCAGTGGTACAAAGAGGAGGAAAGAAGCCAGGAGAAAGGGTGGGAAATTGTAAAGGATGAGCCGAGGAAAGGTGAGAGACAGCCCGGGCTCGAATTTATTAGACTCGAGGATCTCCACGGCCCTCCCGTGGCGCGCGAAGATAGCGGGAAATGAGACAGCGCCGTGGCGCTCGGGACATTTTTTATTCATAGGCTCGTAAGGGATCGCGACCGTATAAATTTTCATTGGCCGTCCAATCGATTCCGTACTATCCGTAACACAGCTCCCCCACCGCCGCCTCCCCCCGCCTCCTCTCCTCCTCCGATCGA
Source organism: Eurytoma californica (assembly GCA_035586675.1). Lineage (NCBI taxonomy): Eukaryota > Metazoa > Arthropoda > Insecta > Hymenoptera > Eurytomidae > Eurytoma > Eurytoma californica. Next base: position 11,803 of record JAXIUT010009045.1, read on the forward strand.
CGCTCATCTCGACCCCCCTCAGTCTTCCTCGCTTTCGGCGCTGCGCTTCGACCTTCGACTACTGATTTCCTGCCGGTGCTGTACAGCCCCGGCTTCTTTCTCTCTCGCCTCCGTAATGTCTTACTTTTCCGCGCGTACAGGAAACTGTGCTACACTTCTTGAATTTTAGAATGGAGTAGTTCCCGGTTTTTTTTTACCCGCGGTACGTTTAGAATTTTTATCTCGTTTTCGAAATTAACGTTGTTGTTTCTTTCATTTTTTTTACTGCTGTAATGTTAATTACTCGATAAATTTTTTCGAAAAAATAGTTTGAATACACGATTGGGGAAGTAGTATTGCATCATTTAAGATTTAACTTCGAAAAAATTGCATAATTATATCGTCGTTCCTAACGAAGAAAAGCATATTTCAAAAAAGGCCTATTTTAATTTGCCTTTTTTTAAGCACTAGAGAAAAATAAACTCTTCTAAAACCTCATAAATTTAGGGTATCATACGAATGATACCTCAAATTTATCAGGTTCTGGAAGAGTTCATGTTTCTCTAATGCTTTGAAAATGGCAAATTGAAATTTTACTTTTTTGAAATATGCTTTTCTTCGTTAGGAACGACGATATAAAGCGTGTTGTGAAATGTGTACATAAATAGGGGGTCACTTGGTAACAATTGAGATTAGCTTTTTTTTATTATACTTTTAATACAGGATTTTTTGAAAAATTGTATTAGAAAGTTTAGATGCAAAATCCATTTGTTGATCATAATCGAAGTGATCGAATTCCAATAAATGAAATGAAGTCGTACGGGGAGATAGAGAAAGTGTCGTTTATTTGACTGCTGCTGTATTTTCTATATTTCTTTAATATAGTAATTCCTTTGACTTCCTATGTAGGTACACACACCTGTAGAACTCCCTTAGTATATTTTTTATTAAAAATAAAAATAGTCAATGAACATTGCCTAATGAAACATTCGATCATTTCTAGAATAACATTTATCATCGTCCAAAATGAATTACCATAATTTCTGGCAGTGTATAGAAAACAATTTATAACATCGTTCGTAACACGTATTTTTTCTTTTAGATACATTGATAAATATTATATCATCAAACAAAATATACATCCACATTTATTAGCTAAGGGTAGCATCGATCACCAATTAATCATTCCCTCCCCCTCCCCTCCTCCCTAGCGAGTTTCGCCCACTAATAGCGGTGAATCTGCTGATAATGAGAATACCGCACATACTCACGCAGCAAAATCCATTCGATATTAATAAAGGTTCGAGTTAATTGAAACGATGATCTAACCCTAACTGACAGCGCACTTCGTATCGGTATCCTCTTACGGAGTGGCAAAAAGCTGTACACATTGTCGGTGGAGAAAAAGCCAACTCACGTAAGGCGGCCGATGAAATTCCTCAATTAACCCGGTTGCTTCTTATCTCAATGGTCGGCTACATATCCGAGGTAACGAGGTACGACTGCCCCGGTTTTTAACTGGCAGGTGCACATCGCGATTCATCATCCCCCGAAAGGCACTGCTGCCTTTCGTTATACACTTTTTCGTTTTTCCATTGAGTCATTTGAAAGAAATTTGTGCAATCATGTAAAAAAAATATGTCAGAAATCTTTTTAAAATTGCCTCAGAAACTTGAACTCCCTACTTATATATTAAAATTTTTTCGAGAAGAAAAATTGTTAAAATTAATAATTAACAAACATTAATGACGAAAGTGTAGTATGATTTCGTTATAGACTCCAAAACAATTGTTTGGTTTCTTTAGGTCTATTTTTACTGCATAAAATAGTTGAGTAAAAAATTAACATTTTTTTCACTTAATAAAGATAATGTAATAAATTATTCTAAAAAATTCCTAACAAACTAAGTTTACCAAATAAGAATTTTTATTATTTTTAAGATTCTCGAACACTCAAGTTCCATTACGCAATTTTTTGTAATCAACAGAGTAACAACGTCGCTAATGGAGCGTCATAGAGCTGTCCCCTTGCCTACCATCATTCCAACGAAAAAACCTCTCGGAAAAAGAATCCGTCGGAACTTCTCGATTATCTCGCTTCATACCAGCACCGACAGGTGCATATAGTCCGCGATTCGTCATCCTCGACATCGGAAAGATCGAGCCCCTCTCGCCTCCTCCGACGCATTTTTCCCGACGGCGAGGGGCGGGAGGCGCAGCGCAGTCCGCGCGCTCAATCACTCCGTGAAATCCGAGGCTCTGTGTTTTTTTTCGGCGACGAGGAGAGGAGCCAAGGTTTTTTCGCGTGGGTAATCGATCAATATGTATGCCCTCGGCAAATGGATTCTTCGGGAGAGAAAAAGAGATGCAGAGGATTTTCCAGCGGACGCGCCGTAGGCCGGGCGTGTTTATCGAAAACACTGAATCACGCGTCGCTGACGACACGCGCGCACGCCCGCCTAATGGGATTGTTTTGCAAGCCGGAATTTCAGCGGTAATTATGTTTTATTCATGGATTAATGGGCTATTTCCAGGGCATGACAGAAGTCTTTTTTTTTACTGATCAGATGTGGAATGATTTCGTAATTTCTTGTTTTAGGAAACAGCCGTGTACTTGTTGGGACTAATCACTTGCTTTCATCGCATTAATTTGTCGAATGGAAATTTGAAATAAGTACTTTTTAAATTTGCTTTCTAAATTTAGGTACCCACTTATCAATGATTCAATCCTGAGTATTGAACTTTATGTAATGTATTTTGAGATCATAAAGTGTCTTTATTATTTTTTATAGGTGCAAAAATTTAAATTCTGATGCTTACTTACGTATTAAAACTGTTATTAAACATATTACTTATAGCCAACAGTGACTGAGATATTGATTTAAGTATCAATTAATTTTTTACTTTGTATAATTTTTAGTGATTACATTTGTAAAAATCAATAATTAAAATAAATTCATTAAATAGTGGTCGCCAAGTAACTCATGTAAAAGTGGTTTAAGATTACCTGAAACGAATAACTCCTCGCATTCGAACGAAGAAATCTCCTTCAATTTTTCCTCAGCAGAGCGATAAAAAAATCGCCTTCATAAAACTTTTGAATATCGCACAAAGCATCGAGCGAATCGGCGAATTATCGCGTGAAAGCTGCCCACGGCATTTTAGGGACAAATCGTGCGGCGCATCGGGGCTGTACCCATTTATCGCGTGGCCGCGTTTAAAAAAAAAAAAAGCGACGCCGAGGGCCAAACAATCGCCGTCCGACTGAAAAGAGGCACTTTACACCCGGGCCGGTCCGCGACGTGTGCACTTTACTGCGCGCGCCACCGGCACAATGAAGCGCCGCGACAATACGTCCGCCGTGTTTTTATCGGCGCGGAACGCCGCGATACGCCGATAATAATAACGATAATAATGACGATCGACGCGGCGGGCCGCCAAGCTGCAATGACGTTTGAAAAAGCCTCGTAACTCCAAATTATTCGGACTTTTTTTTATAACGAAATGCTCAAATGCTGTTTTCCGCGGGGAAAAACGTGTCTGTACGATTTTCCCCGAGCGACGGTTTAATGCATTTTATACTTCGTCGCTTCTGAATAAAAAGGCATTAACCCAGAATTCGGTTGAAAAAAAGCATTAAGGTTGAATTCCGGTTGATAAAGTGTGTTAAGTGAGAATCTGCGGTTAGAAATTTTTTTCCGCTTTGACTTATGTTGCCAGTATTTTATACCGAAATACTAGGATATCTGATAAATTTATTTAACAATAAACAAATAAATTAACATTGATTTATGTTACAGAAACGTCGGTTAGGATTGAATTTAACGATGGTTTATAGAAAAACTACATGACCAATATTAAGATGCCTTATACATTCTTTATATTCATTTAGAATTGAAAAATCTCAGAATGAAAATATTATAGAAAGAACATCTAGTTCAAAAACGCTATTGAAGATGAATATTTATAATCATAAATCACAGAACGGCAATTGATTTTAATTTAAGTTCATTCATTTATTTATTATAGAAATTAATTGTTCCCTTTGTAATTGAAAAAGTCACATTATGAAATTATTAAAGGAACTAATTCAAAATATTACGTATATATAGATTTACTTTAGATACTAATCTTATCACATGTTTTTAAATTTAAAATATCGTTTTTCAATTTCATGTAGTTCGTCTGCAAATCATTGTTAGATTCAATCTTAACATTCATTTGTGTCGATGTTTATATCACGCATATAGATTTTTATTTTAGATTTTGATCTTACATTTTTTTAAATTTAAAATATCGTTTTTCAATTTCATGTAGTCCGCATGCAAATCATTGTTAGATTCAATCTTCATCCATTTGTATCCTATCCAATGGGATTCTTTCAAATCGTATCTTCAATTTACGCCTTTTTCAAACGAATTCTGAGACATCGACTTGTATTCTTAGTTGATACCTTCTTATTCGGAAAGGATAATATTTCCGCGCGGTGTGCGTTCAAAGCTCAAATCCAAAACATCGCGACAGATGGTACCGGCTTCAGGGGTATGTTTTTCACTCGGATCCAGCTGGGCGGCTTGCAGACCAATAACATCGTAAAGTCGGCTCGGGCCGGCTAACTAGCAAGCGAATTCAATCTCGGGCGATTTACGACGGAGAATATACGCGCGCGCGGCGTAGATTCGCGAAAAAGCTCGCGGCTATCGACGTTTTACGGCGAAAATCGTCGACCGTAAAAGTGCATGAATGAGCGTAAAAGGCACCGTCGAGTGGCCGTTTCCCGACAAATCGCGAAACCCTCTCCAGAGTTTACGCCTCGTTTCTTGCCTCCTCTCTCCTTTTTTTCTCTTCTTTAACACGGCGAGTATCTCGTAAATTAAGCGAGGCGAGGCTCCCGCGGGGGCGAGAAAACGGCGGGATGATTTATCGTCTTCGCATTTCGATCGGCGGGCGGAATACGAGCCGTACGGTAGCCGGGCGAGAGGCGACGGCTGGCTAACTTGTTGTTCGGTTATAGTTGCAAGGCGAGTGTCATTAGCGTAGCTGCGCGCAGTTTTGCTGCAAACTGAGTTAGGTCACTTTCATTTACATGCTTGAATTGCAAATGACACTTTTAGGACGAGTTAAAGCTCCTACCGGTGCTCGACGTCAGCCGAATTTCATCCTCTTATACACTTTTCGAGATAACTTTGTATGCGCTCAAATTTATTTAGACATTGAAATTTATGAGCAGAATGGATCATGTTTTCCTGTTCATTGAAGTTGTATTGTACAGTATAAAAAAAAACATTTGTTTATAATCAATTTTAATCTGTTTTCTCTTTGAAATGAGGTATAGCGAGAAAGAGTTTTAATTAAAATATTTCATGGCTTCGGTAACTCAATTTGGTTTATAATTATACTCGTTTGCAAGGAAGCTGTGTTCAGGTAATTGACCTACATTCGAGAGTATACGTTTCTTCTTTAAATAACAGCTTCTGTAAGTAGAGAGCATCTGCACTGCTTTCTTCCAGTAAAAAATTATTAAAACTTGTAAAATAGAAGGTACACTATTTCTAAATTAAATTTCTTTATTAAAGTCAGTGATATACAGGGATTTAAAATCTAAAATACATTTTCAACACGTTCACAACAAAAATCAGAAAAATATCAGTAAAGAACACTTCATAAAATGTGTATTATAACATTTTTAAAAGACATTTAATTTAAGAAAATAATTTAATTACGTTATATAAAAGATAATTTTTGAAAAAAGACTATTTTAACAAGGCTCTTTATTTTAAGTAGAAAAAGGCGGATATGATCAGACCTGCATTTTTAAACAATTCATTCCCTTTAAATAAGAGTATTAATTTCTTGTATCTTACAAAATTTGTTTACACATCTATCTAGATTCTACTAAATAATAAAAAAATGTTATATGCTTATTTATTAAAATAACTCGATAAATGGACACTATTTTTGAAAAGTAACTGTATTCCTATAAAATCCAATTCCAATAACAAAAATGTCGAAAATAATTGAACGGCAGAAAGCGAATCGACGCGGAACACCGTTAGCCGATGATTCCGCAAGAGCCGACCGCAATTCGCTGGCTGGGGCGCCCGCATGCCGCTCTGATTTGCCAAAGCAACGACAACAACGAGGTTTTCTCGTTTGAATTAACAAGCCCAACGAGCGACGCGCGGCCTCCTTTGAGTCACCGGGGGCGGAGAGCAAATTTTCTCGGCGGCGGGAATCGGGCTTCGCGGGTAATTTAGTCACATTCGAGGAGAACAAGAGTCGTCGAATCGAGCAGTGCGCCACTGCCGCCGCGGGCCGCTTCGCGCTCGTTTGGCCCGCATTCAGCCGCGGCGCAGCCACTTCAGCCCGGGCATTAACGCGCCTCGACGTGCACGTAAGTGCGCCCTCACGAATGAGCGGGGATGCGCGCGGCTAAATATGTTTCTGATGCGACGGAGTCGGGGCTCACGAGGGGGCAAGTTGTTCGTTATACCGCGGATGCTGGGTAAATAGGCGAGAGGAGGAAAAATTTGGAGAGGGTGCGAAAATATTTTTTTTGAAAGAGAAGATTTAAAGATGCGAATCTAAAGGATGAAAGTGTTTTTAAAATGTTTTTTGTTTAGTTAATATAGAATTGTGGTTATTTTTTAATCCTGTCCTTTTGAAGATCTCTATCAACTTTCTTTTTTCTGGATTTTTAAAAAAGGCCAGGATTTTAATTGGATTATCGGTGATAGGATTTATGCTGCGGACTTATGTAATACTCTCTTAAGCTGATAAAATAAAGGGTTTCTGAAAATCAAGAGAAAATTCCTTTGCGAGTTGGAAAAATGGCAATAATCATTTTGTGCAGTAAAAGCTTTTTATAATTATATATTTTTATAATCTTTCTACATTGAAAATTTAAAAAAACACCGTTTAATTACTAATTGTAAAAAGGAAAAATTCGTCCAGAAGAATCGTGTTTTGCTCCATTTTAAAATTAAAGTACCCTTTTTGCTACTACAATTAAGGCATGTACTTTTAGTATAAGAAATAAACGATTTTTCATTGTAGTCAAGGCAAATAAAATAAAATTTAACAATTATCAGTTAATTATTGGGTTTCCTGATTTGCATTGGTTCTATGCAAACGATAACGAGTTCCTCAACATTTTGTGAAAACTACCCTATTTTTTATACCGTCAGTAAATTAATGTTTAGATTTTAATTTTTGATGTAACAATAACCATTCACCAACATTTATGCAGTAACCGAAAATTGAAAAAATTAATTAAAACATGATCTGGAAGAGCTTAAAAAATCGTTTTTGCAGATCTTATACAAAAATTACTCTTTAAATCTCATTCAGTCAAATTTCATTCCAGTGACAATTAGATCTAAACAGGAGTGATTCGACCTGATCTTCACTGATGGAATTTCATTAAAAATCGTGGAAGCTTTAATGAACGGGATTAAGTGGCTATAATTGAGAACAGGTTTCTCCAACAGTACTTTAAAAAATTTAAGCTATATAGAAAAGATTAATTCCTTTTTGAAAATCACCAACCATACCTTCATAATACAAATTTACTTTATTTCAGAAATGCTTAAGCTACTCTAAACACGATTGGCTCATTTCCACTTCAATCTATTGTATTTCCACTCTTACCCATAATCAGAGCACAAGCACGTAAACCTCAGCAAGTAAACACCACGATCGCCAATACCCCTCGATCTCTTCAGTTATGGATAGTGGGTCGCAGCTCCGCTCTCCCGCTCCTCCGCGCAGGTGCCCGCCGACGCGCACTTGTTACATGCCGAAGCGAGAGACGAACGACGGGTCGTAGCGGTGCTCGGGCGGCGTTATTGGGAAACAGTTGCGCGCGCGCGCGGAGGGAGGAGACGAAATATATTGGCGTTGCTGCGGCTGGCCCCGATCTGTCACACAAATCACTCGAACGGGAGGGAAAAGCGCCGCCGGCGCACCTACTCGGCTTTTCCTCTCTCCCGCCCCCTCCATCCCACGCGCGGCCCTCTATATATCTCGCGGTATCAACGATACGCCGGGACGCGAGTTCCGCGCTCGAGCTGCGCGGATGACAATCGGCGCCGTCGCGCGCTCGCTTATTAAATTGGAATTACGCGCGCGTCGATTATCAAGCGACACCGCGCGCCGGTGTGGGAGCTCACCGGCCCTCGAATCTGATTAACGCGTGGCGAGCGCGCCCAGTTCATTCACCCCTTTTTGCAGCGGCTGCTGTACGATGTTTCGCTTGTACAGGCTTTTTTATTTGTCGCGTGCGAAATAAACTTTGTTTTATCGGAATTTTTTATTTGCTTCGATATATTTGGGGAGTAAAATACATCGATTATCAGATTTGAATAAAAGCCTGTGTTTCTAAAACTAATTGTAGGAAAAAGAGGGACATTTGGACAATCCATTGTAGTTTCGAAAAAAAAAAAAAAAGAATTGTAGTTTACTTATTATGGTTGAAACATATTTTGAGGAGCAAAATGTTTGTGAAATAGCGTACGTGACTATATAGTACTATTTTTTAATTTTTAAATTAGTTAACAAAATTTTTATTTTAGACAAGAAATGTACTTCGAGGAAGTATATAAACATCATTTATGAACCACTTTGTGTTAGGTTATTTATAACACGCATACATACGCTATATTTGTCACTAGCGAGTTAAAATTATCAATATGCTCAAAATATAAAAAAATGAAAAATTAAAAAAAATCATTCTGAAGCAACTTCAAACCCATAAAAATTAGGCAGTGTGTAATTAAATATATTTCGAAAATATTCTACGTGTGTATTCATTTATTCGTGTGTTAAAATTAACACACGCAGGGTATGTCACTGAAAGATTGTGTGTTTTACTTTATTCTTATTAACACACAGATGTGTGTCATTAAATAGCGCATGCGCAATCTTAACACACGTTTGTGTGTTATTTTATTTTAACACGCGAAATATGTTAATTTTTTGAACCGTGTATATAGCAAATTGTAAAACACCCATAAGATACTTGCTTTATCGTTAGAATCGCAGCCGATAATTCCTCTAAAGATCCCATAGATCAGACTCGTCAGCCCTTGTGCCCGCGCGAAAAACCGTTCCAGCCGAGTTCCGGCGCTACGCTGAGCGGCGTTCGATTCCGCGGGAAAACTCCGCTGCAAAGGCAGCGGTCGCGCGGGGTCTGTCCCCCCTTTGAGCGCAGACAATGGGCGCCGTTAACGCGCTCCCGTAACCGTTTCATTGTTTGCCGACAATGCGACGGCAAAACAGGGAGGGGCGGAGAAACGAAGCCGCCGCGGCGAGAGTCCGTTCGTTCGTTCGTTCACTCGTTCGATCGATCGATCCCGCCTACCTCGTTTCGGGCTTTTCCGGCGCAAGAGTCAAAGGCAGCTGCCGCACCGCCCGCCGCGAGATATCATCCCACGACCTCCTCGCAGCTCCTCGTTATGATTGCTCCCGCGCGCCTCGCCTTTTTAACCCCTTCCGCGCGCGCGCACCTGTGAGTCGACGCTTTTTTTCGCGCTTCGGTCTTCTCTCTCTCTCTCTCTCTCTCTCTCTCTTTATCTCTTTTTCTGCGCGAAACGTCGAGCGGACGTTGTTGGCGCTTTGTTTGCTCTTCGGAACGAGCTTTTTTCGATTGTGTCGCCGGGAATTTTTCGAGATGGATCGCCCGCTCACTCTTGACGCTGCAATCTAGTTTTGAAAAATTACTTTCGGAACGGCTCGTACGGTAGTAATCACTGCTGCTTTGTAAAATGCTCATGATGACTGTTTATTATTGTCGGCGAAAAATCGTGAAAGTGTTGTTGAAAAGAAGATTGTGTGCAAGATTAACGTGGAACGATGAATCGTATTTGTTTTAAGAGATTTAATAATGAATATAACAAAATAATTTAGTTAAAATTAGCATTAACTAAAATGTTTAATTTAAATATAAAATTTAAAACATATAAATATATATGTTATTAATTAAATCAAATTTTTTGTAAAACTTAAGATCAAGTGAAAGTTATAACAACATTATACAAAGCAATGTCTGACTATATCTTAACTGTTTCTACTTGATATTATATTAAATGAAATACATTTTGCATTGAAAGCAACAATAGCTAAACTTAACATGCTCTAAAAGTGAATTAATTTAATTTGAAACCAGTTTTGAATCCTAAGTTTATGGGAACATTAAAAATAGCATGTTTGAAACCAGTGTCCGACTATACTGATCACTTTCTACTTGTGTTATTAAATAAAATAGATTTTGTCATTAAAGTAATAACAGATAAAAGTAAATTAATACTTATTATTACATAAATGTTTTAAACTTTACGGTCAAGGGTATATTAAAAACAGCATAAATCAGTGTCTGACTATATTGATCTGTTTCTACTTAATATTTTTAAATGAACCGACTTCGAAATTAATGTAACAATATATAAACTTAGCATTTAGCAATACTGAAAATGAGTTAAAGTTTAATTTTAAACAAATATTTAAATCTTAAGGAAAGTTAAAAAATGTTACTGAAATTATTGTCTGACTGTACTCATTTCTTTCTACTGCATTTTCTTAAGTGTCAAAGTGCATACTCAATGAGCCTTTTATTCCATAGTTCTCTTCAAGGTATCAGAATCTACCTTGTGGATTATTAATTTTATCTAGAATTTCCATACTGTCAACTTAGATTTCCGCGGAAAAAAAGTTTTTTGTGTTTGATAAAAGCTCTACTGAGTGTAATGAAACTGTGTACCAAACTACGTTTTTTTTGTAATTTGACAAAAAATTACATAAACTGATAGGAAACTGTTGCAAATAATAAAAATAACGTTATTTTAATTACCGATAATTAAAATAATATCATTAGCGGGGTACACATTTTCAATATTAAAACAATACTATATGATGAGTTCTAAAAATCATTGTTCAATTGTACGAATTGATACCCATGGTATCCACCTTTCTGAACCACCGGCTCGCGCGAAAATCCGCCTATTGTACGTCCGCGCCGCCGCGCGTTGTTTCTCCCCTCGCCCTCGTGCAAAAGAGTCCCGGCCCGAAGTGCGCGCCTAGCAATGCGCCTCCCGGCAGTATCTCAAAGAACGAGGAAGGAGGTGCGCTGTGTATGTGGGGGGCGAAAGGGTGCATGGACTTCGGGGCGAATCGGATTTATGCGGCGCGCTGCATTAGCCGTTTCTCTTTCCGCCTTATCTCTTTCCGCGTATCGGCGGCCCGCTCCTTCTTCTTGGCGCTTGGCCATATTTCCTCGGCTGTTTCCGGCCGCGCCACGCGAAGATAGGACACGTGAGCGCGGCGACGATTAATGCGCCGATGCTGCACGCCCGGCCGCCTCTCTTTTCTTCCGGCGGACGACGAGCGATCGCCGCACTTTGATACACCGGCCCCCCACACCCCCCCATTCCGCCCGGCGTTGCGCCTTTCATGCGCGAGCGCCGCGCCGTCGAGGGATTAAGTTATTGGCCGGGTGCAAGCGGCTACACGTATACACGGCCTTCACCCCCACTCCCCTCGCTCTGGCTTTCAATGGAAATCGCGACGGTTCGTTTTGCCCGCGCGGCTTCTTAAACTGCTTTAAGTGCCTTGTTTGAATAAATCCTACCTGCCCGGGGAACAATGCGCCCGGGGCTTAAGCTGGGAAGGCTGAGATTCGAGAGTGCGCGATTTAAACTTAATAAATTTCGTTTGGTGAACTAATTGAAAGTGTACTGGAAGAAGTGTTGTTGCTTCCGGCAAGTAGTTTGTTTAATTAGAACTAAGCACTTGCTTAGACTGTCACAGTAGCTGCTGCAATAAGTGCGGTACACTTGTTGATATGAAATACTGCAGTTAGTACTTAATGGTACTATACTGAAAATAAATAAATAAATTGTTTAAGTAATCTGCAGACTTTCGAATTGTCTTAATTGCAGTAGCTTTTTTCTTAATCATCAACTATTCTACGAAAATAATGTTAATGGTACGTTATTAAAATTTGTAATTATATTTATTTTAGCAGAAAAATGAAAATTCTTTTAAAAAGGACAATAGCGGTGGTTGTGAAAAAAAGAAGAGTAATTGTGAATGAAAAATAAGTTTATCTACATTTTACGTAATTATACTGACCTGTATAAAAAATAAGAATGAATAATTCGTTTCATCATCTGTAAAAATTGAAGCATTAAAAATGTACGTCTAAAAAAAAGTTAAATAAATGAAATTTCACTTAAATAAGCCACTATTCTCTTAATTAGGTTTAGTGAAATCTCACCGATTCAACTTGACATTAAATTGTTAACAACTATGACAAGTGGTTTCATCTACAATAAATGAAAAACTTTTTCTCCAATTAAAAGACTTGTCATAAGAACAAATAAATTAATTACCACACATTAACACAATGATCACACCAAAAAAGACAAATTTTAAAATAAAACCAAAGAAGATCCACTGAACAAAGTGTTCGTGATGTACTGAGAAGCGAGACGCGATAAATTGACAAAGCAAACGGAATGAAAGCCTCTCCGGCGACAAGTCGCAATTATTCTGGAAATCCGTAGGAAGCGGCGAGCCGGAGCGAAAGAGAGCCTCGCGTTTTTCGGCTCGTTTCGTTCCGACGCTCGGCGCGTCGCGCACTAACACATACGTGAGTACACGGAGAAGCGGAGAACGGGGTGGGGGGGGAGCTGCTTCCTGAGCCACGCGACATCATACTCCGCGGGCCGCCCGGCGGAAACGGCGAGTCGAGCGCGCCGCGAGGACTCGGAATGTGCACTCGGCACGAAGCTCGCAAAGTGCGGATATGGATGTGCATATTCGCCCCATAAAGCCCCCCCGAGTCTTAATTTATCGCCTCCTCGCTACTTTTTTCTTCTCTCTCTCTCTCTCTCTCTCTCTCTCTCTCTCTCTCTCTCTCTCTCTCTCTCTCTCTCTCGCCCTTTCACTCAATCTGGCTCTTTCTCTCTCGCCCTCTGTCTCAATCTGGCTCTCGTTTTCTCTCACTCTTTAGCTTTTCCCGTACTCCTCGTTTCCTCGTTTGAGGGGGAAGTGAAGCGCTAATCATCTCAATTTTCGCGCAGCGATTCGTTGGTCGGTACGATCGATCTGTAACCTGAAACTCCTGCGCTAACCCACTGATCGCTTTTTTACTTCGTTACTGGAAGCGGAAGCGGACGATCGCTTTCATCCCGATGAATGGAATTTAATTGTAATTATGTTTACTTTTTAGCCTCTTCTTTTTTCAGCTGATGGCTATTTGCACTTTAGTTTTATTTTTTACCTTTTCTTTCATTAGAGGATACTTCTTTACTAAATAGCGTTATTTTAGATGATCTATTTTTCTATTTGATTTACATATTTTTATTTGATCATAGTATATGTATTATAGTTTAAATAATTGATATCTATAAAAAACAAATTTTATAATTATTATATTACATTTTCTTATAATTCTTAATAAATTTTGTTTATTATTTTCAGCTCGTAGATGATTTATGAAAAATAGTCTATCGAAACAAAGATGATAAACTTAAAATGTGAAAAATCTGTACCAATGAAGCTGAATTATAAAAAGAAATATGGAATTGCATTTACTCGAGAGGTTAGTTTTAAAATATTTTTAAAACTAATAATTTACATTTATCTATTTATTTAATTTAATATTTACTTATTACCTTTCTATAAATAAAGCATTTTTAATAAATTTCCTATTAAGAATCCACATACATTTTTTAATGTTTTTAAATTAAAAATGTATGTAACGGAGCACATGAATTTATGTAACGTGACAATGAATTGGCAGACTTTCTTTCATACGCAAAGAAAAGAACCCGTTTCTTGGTATTCATTACACTGTTTGTGATGCTATTTGCCTTGTCATTTTTATTTATTTGCTAAATTAACAGCCATCCTATTTAATAGTGAGTGACCAAAAGTCGAAAATGATCAATAAATATTATGCTCTCAAAATAACAGCGAAAGTTCCTTTTTTTTTT
>JAXIUT010009085.1:5809-23648 GCA_035586675.1 Eurytoma californica
TTACTTTCAAAATTAGCAACTTTCTTAAACATAGTTATATTTGCATCATAAACACATTCAGTCTCTAAATAAGTACACTTCGACACTCTTAATCGTCGGCTGTCTTACCTACCCGGAGGCGTGAAAAGACCCGGAACCCAGCGTGAAAATTAATACCCGTCGAAGGCGCGACGGAAGAGGAAGCGCGAGCGTGCCGAACGTCGAGAGAAGAAAAAAAAAAAAGAAATTCGCAGGTCAAAAGGTGCACGTTCGATACAACGTGACTGCGACGCGGCCCGATGACTTACGGTCTCTCAGCCGCGTCTCCCGTCAAAAAATGAAGTTGAGCGCAGGCCGATCACGTTTCAGCGGCGGCTGTCAAGTTCGCCCGTCTGTCGAGTTCCCTCCTGAGCGAGCTGTGAAAAATGGAATAACCGCGCGCGACGCGTCGCCGAAGGTGGCGACGCGTCGCCGAACACGAAGACGCGGAATCTCGACTTTCGTCGAGCGACGATTACGGGGATTGACAGCTTGACTGCTGATGCGATTGTCAAGTAGACGCGTGAATAGGTAATGGGCCTTTATGCGAAAAATCGCATTCTTGCGGTATTGGATTATGTTAAAGTTTTTTTTGTGGCTGGGAGAATGTAGAAGTCCGGGTATTATATGTATCAACAAAATCAAAATCATTTGATGGTAATAATGATTAAAGTAGTGCTTTGGATATTTATCCATCACATTACTTTAATTATTACTAGGGGAAAGTGGAGTATAGCGGGCAATGCAATCCTTCGGGGCATAGTGGGCTACCCCATTAAATATGTTGCATTTGGTGTGAAAAACATTTATTAACAAGTTTCATTCTTACAAAAATTACATATAGAAATACTGCAATGTAATAGTGATAATCTTTCAAAATGCTTTAATTTGAATGAAACTTGTTAATAAATATTTTTCACACCAAGTGCAATATACTTAATGGGGTGGCCCACTATGCCCAGAAGGTTCACATTGCCCCTTGGCCCGCTAGGCCCCGCTTTCCCCTACACGTGTCCGGATGAGTAGCTTCTACAGTCATCTAATTGTAATTCTAAGATGACTAAATGACATTTTTTGTTGAATTATTCTGTTTTGATATATTTTTAGTCATTTGTGTTATTTGTGAAGTGAAGATGGTGTATTACTATCTTTGTACCCACAGCCGTTTTCAACAGTTTTAATTTTGTTATTTTACAGCCGTTTTCAACAGTTTTAATTTTTGTTATTAGTCATTCGGCTGATAAAACTATTCAGTTTCATTTTTTTTGTAGTTTCTAAGAAAGAAAAAATTGATCAGAGTGAATAATTATTCAAATAGAGAGAAATGAGATTTTCGAGATTTTGATTCGAGATTTTATTTTTTCTAAACGCAATAAAATTAGGGTAAAACAAACTAACGTAAGGGTTTGACTCGGAAAATATTTTCATGGAATATCGCCCGTCGCTGTAACAATTAAGAGCGACTCGCAATGAAAAGAGTCCTGAAAATATACGAGCGTCAATAAACGACCTTACGGCCCGGGAGAAAGGAAAAAAGAGCGAAGTGAAATACGAGTCGAAGGATAAGGGATCCTCGTGCCTCTCCCTCCCTCGGCACTAGAAGCTGTACCCCAGTGTCTTACGAAAGAGAGAGGCAGCTTTAAAAGGCCGGGGTCCCGAGGCGAACGAGTGCCGGGCAATAAACGTCGTTTAACGGGAGTTGATCAGCGAGATTTACTGCGGGGCAGCGGGTGATAAAGCTTCTCGCTCAGTGCGAACGCGTCCTGAGGGTAACGAGCCCACGTATCGAGGGGTGGATCGACCCTTGGCGAAGGTTTCCCTTCTTACCCTCGGCGCGCATATCCGGCGAGTTTTAATTTTTCGAATTAGCGCACCGATGTATCGGTAAACTGCCTCCAGTCGGTAAAGTAGGTTCATATTTGGGTATCTGCTTTACCGACTGCCTGCACCCTTATCTGAGGTACGAGCCCTTTTAGACAAAGGTAAAGTACGGGAAAGGTTGATATCTCCTTTCACTTCTGTACCAGTAGTCGCTGCTCGAGGAAAATCGATTAAACTGATTTCCATCGAAAGTGACAATCAAATGAATTTGAAATAACTTTTATCATAAATTAATGCACAAAATGTACAAATTAAATTATCGCATAATAAAGTAAATGCGATTTTCATTCAACAATAAAATCCTTCAAGTTTGATTGATTTACCTCCGCTGCAAACACGTCGCGCTCGCTAATGAAAGAACATTATTTTTCCCATCACAATTAAAATTCCCGCCAGCCCGTGCAGCATCCCCCTAAATCACTGTAAACGCCGACAGCTCATTCGGGAAAATTAGTTATCAATCCGACAAACGCGCCTAAAGCACCTCGCTCGTTCGCGTCCCCCTCCGTAACATTGCGTCGGGCTGCAAACCTAACGTAAAATTCCACGGGCTCGAGGGAAAATTTTCATCCTCGGCTCGCGGCGCGGCATCGGCACTCAGACGCTCCTCGCGCCGTGAAATCGCACCGAGAGATAAGAACGGCGGAAGAGGCCTCTCCGCGCAGAAAAGGTGTACCGGGAGGGAGGGTGAAAAAAAAAAACGGCCTCACAGAAGCCGAGGAAGACGTATGTACGCGAAGCGAGGCGGAGAGCGAGGTCGGCACGGGGGCGCCTGTGTATATTACTCATGAGAACGTGAGCGCGCACCTCGTTTTTCCGGCGACTCGCGTGTGCGCGCGTACGTGCGATGCCCATAAGAGAGAGACGGAGAGAAAGAGCAAGAGAGATAGGGAGAGAGAGGGGGGGGAGGGAGGCGCGTCGTCTGGCCAAAGGGGAACAGGTTGCTTCGGCTTGCCGAGCACGAACCGCGCCGGCGACGTCGACTTTTTCGTGCGACGGGGAACTCCGCAATTTTTGCGAGAGACGGTAGGGCCGTATATGGAGCGGCAGAAACCAGGGGGGGAAACGAGGGCTGGCTCTGTCCCCCCTGTCGACGACGGGTGAAAATCCGGAAAAGCTGTTATCTTCGGGGAACGAGAGGATGACCGTAGACTCCGGAGCCCGGTCGTTCGGATTAATTTCGTGTCTCGTTGGGCATTAAGATTGACGTGCTCTTTGCTCGAATAAATGTCATTTATCTTCTCCTTCTTAATTAAACCTCGATAATAATTCACGGGTGGTAAATTACTATTGATTTAGTTACTACGTCATTGACGGGGGTTCGATTCTCCGGGATCGATGCGCCGATTACAGTAAAAGCTGATTGTTGTAAATTGGAGCGAAGAATATGGAGCTGTGCAACAATTGAAAATTGTTTTAGCTTCGATCGAAATGAATAGATTACGGTTAACCGGATTAACGTTGAATTATGTTAATGACTCCCTTTCAATTTGTTCAACCTCATTTTAATGTAAGAAACAATCTAAGCGAGCTGCCTTTTGGCTTCTCATTTTTCACTGACTAATCGTCGCGATTTTCTCAAAGTCTTTATTTGCAGTAATGACTCACCTACATGAATAATTTATGTACATCATGTGGCTATTAAAGTAACCGCATATAGAAAAAGAAAATAATAGAGCGATAAAAGCAAATGAGTGAAAGTTTTCCTTCATTCAAGAGCTAAGAAATCGGTAAATACCATGTGCAATCGATATCGATACATTCTGACTTACTTTTGCTGCCGTATAATGAAGAGTAATAACATAAATAAAGCAAATTAATTATATATTATATTAATTAACGATATTATATATACCTTTCAGTTTTTTCGTATGTCCAGTTCAAATTAAAATTTCATGCAATGATAAACAAATCAAATGAAAAGGATCAATATCATAATTAAAAGAATGTGTTCAAATGGTTTATATAAAAAAGAGGGCAATCGATTCATATTTGATTTTAAAACTATGTAGACAATAATTAAATAAAGATAGATATTGTTATATCTTCAAATTTTAAAAACTATTCGAATAGTGACCATACGTATTTGTATTATCGCTTATTTCTATACAATTTCAGTCTCATAGAGGATTTCATTTTCCATTTAAACAGATATTTACAATTTCACAGCGATTTAAGTTTTTTAAATCAATTTAAGAGTGATTTAAATCGCTTAAATCACATCGGTACCCTTTCGGTAAAAGTTAAGGGAAGAGTCTCATAAATTTTCAAATAAAATAAATTATGGTTTTTTACGTAAAATTATAGTATGGAATTAAAAATTAATGACAATTTTTACTATAAATAGTAAATGTCGGTGAATATACTTGACCTGAAGTCAATTGGTCAAGACAATGTGTCCAAGGAACATTTTGGAAAACTATAAGTTTAATAGTAAAAACACATAATAACTTATTATTATTGTTATAGTTTTCCAAAATATTCCTTACATGTATATTTTTAACAAATTTACTTCAGTCCTAGTGCATTCTGTGCATTTTATGCCATTTCTTATGTAGGAAGTAGAATCAAAATTTTAATTCCATACTTTTCTGTAAAAGACAAATAATTTATCTCTCAGATGTGTTGAAAAATTATGAGACTCTCCCAAATAAATTTTGAAAATTTTATATTAAGTAGTCACCATTATACCAGATTGTGAAACTTTTACAAACAGTTTATTAACCAAAGAAAAAAATGTACAACACAAAAATCATAAGAAAACAAAAAGTAAACTCAAAAAATACCACACCCCGGAAAGTAAATCACTCAAAACAAAACGCATAAAAATCATTCCCTCTCGTCATCCCGAAACAAAGCAGCGAATAAAAAAGTCCCAAAAACCACCCCGTCACGGAGGAGGGGATCTTACCGCGGAGGTGGTGCTCTGTACACCGGGCACGCGGTCGTTGGCCGGCGTCCCGAGGCCGAGGCCCGAGAGCGCGTTCAGGCAGCAGTTGCGGGGGCAGTCGGCGACGCCGCCCTCGCCGCAGTACGGGCAGGTGGTCCCGGCGCCGCCGCCTCGCTCCCTCAGCACGTTGTTGCTGCTGGTGTAGCCCTGGTCCGAGCTGGCGTTCGAGTTGGGCCGCGACTCGTCCGAGCTGTCGAACGGCTTTACGTGGCGCTTGCGCTGGATCACGCCGATCGGCTCCCAGATCTCGCTCGTCGTCGACGAGTAGCTGTTGTTCTCCTTCGTCTCCCGGCTGCGCTCGTCCACTATCTTCCCGTCGCGAGCCACCGTCACTTCTTCTTTTGTCACCACTGAGGATTTGACGTTGAGCGATGTCTCCAGGCGTACGGGCACCCTTTGGGAAATTTTGAGCATTAGTTTTTTGAAGATTTTGTTTTATGAAAGGCGGTTTACTTTCGAGTCACAATGAATTGATTCTATCTATTCGAACAGGACTGGATTCGTGTGGCTCACGTTGATTTACTTGATGGAGTCAGTTGGAATCTTTGGAGTTCGATTCCATGAGATAAAAATCATTGAAAACAATTGACTGCTAAGTGAACTGTACCTTACTTTTTTATTGAAGTATTGAAGGAGATTTAAATTCTGATGGTTTTCTTTTGATTTTTTTATATTCAAAAATTATAGATGTGTGATTAATTAGGGCCTGCTTAGAGTAAGTATTATATAAAAATTATGGATGTTTGAAGTTGATTTTATTCAAGTATTTTCAAATTACTACTAGTCGTATAAAAAGTTGCAATAGAGTAGTAAAAATTGAAAAAAGTATTAATTTAAATTGATTGCAAAAATATGTTTAACCGAAAAATTTTCCTTTTCATTATTCTTGAATTTTTAAGACTAAATCTATAAATATAATTATAAAAGAACTGATAATTATAAAACCTCTGGAGATAGAACAGAATACTTTATTTTCTTTTTGTTTTCTAGAAACTAATTTGATAATTTTTCATAAAAACAAATGCATCAAACTAAATACAAACGTCAAACTCAATTTTTATGCAAATGAATTAGTTGAATTAGTTTTAACCGAATTAAATCGTTTAAAAAGTAGTAAAAATTTACTTTTTGCTAAAATAAATTTAAAAATATCTCTGTTTACAGTTTCAGTTTTTTATTTAAAAATCCTATTTGAATCAAAATTTATAATATTTTTAATACTTAACTGGGGATTTAATTCTACTCAACTATGAATTGATGTCAATGTTTAATCAAAACCCATTAGTGCACATCATGTATTCAAAATCAATTCAATAATTCGTTTCTATTTTGCAAACTACTCTGACTGATAAAATTTAAAACTGAAACAAATTTAGTAACAACGCACAAAAATTTGCAAATGTTATTTTCAAGTTATTTTTCGCAAACTTATTTATAAAACAATGAGCAATTTATAAGAGGACTATAAAAGATATTGAATGGCAAATAAAGCATCGCTTTCCTTTGTCTGAAAATAATCGTGCTGCATGAATAAAGACGGAATTAGAAACCACCAGATTCCGGGCTCCTGTTTTGCTCGACGTGGCGTTTGATCGACACCAATATCGATCGAGCGCAACGCCGGAGAGGATGCGTGTATTTATTGTAAGCGGGGGAGAAAGTCCAGATGATTTGAAGCACAAAAATCCCAACTAAATTTAGTGGGTGCGCGCGCGCACTCGAGTGATTTACGGTGCGAGCCAGATGCTTCCGCGCCTTTTTCAATTTCCAGTGCACGGGGCCTCCCGGCGCAGTGGCACTCTAGAACCGCGAGCCTCCGGATTTTTTAATTAAGGTCTAATTACCGGGCGGAGGGGGATGAGGAATTAGAGGCGAAACTTCTTCCGTCGCGAGGAGGTGCACCCTATCCTTCGGCTCTTTGTGAGTAATTTTAATCGGTTAATTTGGCTTCTAATTAAAATTTTTCTCCTGCGCAGGAATTCGAGTGCAGTGCGGAAAGAGCAATTATAATTTGTTTTGTACGCGCGTAAAAAGACGCCGGTGGCGTTGGAAATTTCAATTTTAATTGGCAATAAAGTGATAATCGCCCGATCTCAACTTCGTTCACGCAATTTCTTGTTTTACTTCCTATTCATACATAACTTCCCAGCGTAATAAAAGACCATTAACCACTAATCTCGCGCTACAATTATTCTAATACATTTTTCAACAATCACTAATTAAATCCTTCCACCGATTATAAAAAAGGAAAGAAAAGCTTCTAACTCACAGTCCTCACTTAAGAAAGTGATGTATTTATGATGTATGCGAAGCAAATATTTAAATTAATGGCGCCAAATTTCAAAAAGTTTTCTTAGGAATTTAATTTTTTAATTTGAATGATTAAGAAATTCTTGTTTATTTAAAAGATTAAAGAAATAAGGATTCCTCTCTTTAAAAAGGTAATGGTCTTTATTGTAGTAAAACATTTATTACGCGAACGTAATTGGACTCCTGATTTGTTCTTTTAAGAACACAAACTTTTAAATGAATGGCGCCAAAATTCAAAAAGTTTTTTTATGAATTTAATATTTCAATTTGAATAATAAAGAAATTTTTGTTTACTTGAAAGATTCATTTTTGTAGTTAAAATTAAGTTTTTAATATATAGTTTTCTTAAAAAAAAAAAAAAAAAAAAATACCATTCTGATTTATTTTCTATCCTCAAAAATTCGAATGCACTGTAACTTGTTATTTAGTAAAATACGTATACTTTTTAAAAGAGAATATAATATTTATATTATTATTTATAAATTAAAACGAAAAAAGGAGGACGTATTCGAAGTCATTTGAGTACTTTCCTGAATTTTATCAAAAGAGTAAAAAAATTTCTCACAAAAAAGGCTCCGTTAAAAACTTTACTCCCGCACGAATTCAAATTTACGGCTCGTCACTGCAGGAGTTATTGTTGACTCTTCGCCCCGCGACCTCCTCCGCCACCACCCCATTCGATTTCACGATCGAGCGGCTCGCCCTCGCCGTCGAAGTTTTAAGCGTTGCGACACTTTTTATCTTCCGGCGCATCGGTCTATTTGCGCGTCGATTTCCGCGGGGCTCTCTCACTCGACTCGCCTCGAGCGAATTATCGAGCCGCCCGTATAGGCGAGCGGCCGATCGATACACGCGAGAGAGATTCCGTCCGGGGGGCTCGTGGGTGCGGTGTGCGGGACATACACTCGGACGCCCGGCGTTATTGAAATGTCTCGACGAGCGCCTCGTTAAGGCACATTGTGAAATTGTCGATTTCGCAGACGGCGACCGAGTTTTTCGAAGCGTTCCCGAGATTCGGACGATAAGGCATGAATTACTGCGGATCGTGGGTTGGAGAGGGTGAGACGCGGATTGCGATTTTTAATTGGATTGATTGGATATCGATTTTTTTTTTTTTAATTTCAGAGATAATCGAGTAGTCGTGATTTAAATCCAGTCGAAAGAATCTAGATGAAATTTCCGGATGAAATTCCCAAAAGTCCAGATAAAATACACTTTGTAAATCTGAATTAGTGAAATTTGATGTCTGTAATGATACGTTCCAAATTAAAAGTATCCCATTAAGGGCGTGTGAAACCCAGGCGTAGGAATCTTCCGTACCGGCATCGGTATTTTCTTCGTTTTCTCAAAATCAAAACAAATTTTCGAAAAAAACGCTCTTTATTGCCCTCCGCGTTGGTGCAAGGAAGGTGTGGTTTCAATTTCAAGTCATTCCGTTCAAAACTCTAGAAGAAAAATGGGATGAAAAATGTTACATTTTTTCGAAAATTTGTTTTGGTCTTGAGGAAAAGAAGAAAATATCGATGTCGGTATGGCAGATTCCTACCCCTGGGTTTCACATCCCCCTAATACAATTAGAGGGATACTTTTAACTCAGCATATATATGTGATTATTGACATTCAATTAGTAAAATTACGTAGAAATTTTTCGAATTCAAATTTACAGGACAGAGGTGATTTCACTTAAAACTCGAATGGAATATGAAAATACTTTGTATTCAAATTAAAATCCTTTTTGTTAAAAATGTTTTTAATTGAAAAGCATCAAAAATAAATTGCAGCAGGAATTTCAGCTGACATTTTTGGACCTTTACGAGCTGAATTTCATCTGGATTTTATTCAAAGAGGAATCACTTTGGTTGATTGACAACACGGATCTCCGGGTTTGTCGAATGAATTTCGTCGAAGTCAAGAATAAGTAATTTAACTACAGTGTACGTTAAAGTAAAATAAAATTAAAATTGTATAAATAAATTCACTGTTAAAAATAGAACATGAATTTTAATACACTGTCAACTTGTACACTTTTACTCGCACAAAAAAAGAATGTATTTTGCATTATATTAAATTTTGCTTGATACAAGTTATTTTAAGTTAAATATACTGCTAAATATAAGTTATGTCATGAACAATAATAAATTTTACATCTTCATTAATTTTTATTAACATAAGCCGATAAAATTTGCATTAAATTTCAAGCGAGTATTGTTAACAGTGTCACATTATGATCTATGAACGCAATGAGTTTCCGTAAACATAAAATGAATGCGACAGTTTATTACCGATGGATAATTTCGACTGAAGTTAATGACAAGGGAAAACAATTTGATTCCGACTAGTTTATTAGCTGTCCAGTGACGGAACGCCCGTCAATCCGATAATGCAAAATGAATAATGCAGTGGATAAAACAATGAAGAATTCGCTACATCTTAAAATATTATGACTCAACTAACCAGCAATTCAATTCCACAATTTATTTTCCGTCGCTCGGACAAAAATAAAAGAAGCAAATCTCGGTAAAATAATGTCGAATCCAAAGAAAATCTTATATTCCGTCGAATAGTCAAAAAAAAAAATTTATTCCCGCGCGAGTGCACTAGCGAGATCTGAAAATTGAATCGCCACGATTGTTTTCTCGCAAAACAGTTAGCCGGCGCTCGGTTCCGGATGCAAACGACGCTGAAAAAGGGTCCCGATCCGCGTTTTTCCCGTTCGAAGTCGTGGCTTGCCCGGCCACAAAGGAGTCGCTCCCCTCCTCTCTCTCCGCGCGGCGAAAACATAATAGCGCGCGACAAAGTGATTCATTACCGCGAGAGACGAGCCCCGCGCGCCGAGAAAGTCGATACCTGCGATTTACGGCGGCGGGGTAGAGGAGGACGGGACGATCGGAAATCCGATTTTTCTAGGGTATCACCGGTGAAATCTTAAGAGGCGCCGCTTAAGGCTCGAGTTGAAGTCAATTACTCATCGCTTCTTCTTTTTTTTTTTTTTTAACGGAAATTACAAAAAGAAAAACTCGCGAGCTACCGAGGAAAGGGGACGCCTTGCGAGTGTCCTCCTTTGATCGAGCACCGCGCGTTCGCTAATAAAAAAAAGAGACGTACGAAAAAGATTGCGCAGGAAGATAAGTGAGCACACTGTCGTCACGGTAAAGTCGAGAACAAAGCTAAAAAAGGATGTATGCAAATTCGCCCTAACGAAGCGTATCTATCTCTCGATTCCATTCGAAAGCATCGGCCTACTTCTACACAATAGCCTTAAGGTAAGGATCTGGTGAAATTTGTCAAAAAAACTGATTTTTATGACCATTCATTTTTTTATGGAGCATTTTAGAATGAATTAAAATGTTGCAAAGATGCATAAGATTTGTTTATTTTAAGAATAGAAAACCATAGAAATTTTGGAGCATGCGATAAAGACCTGATGCGTCAACTACTTTTTGAAAATTGTGACATTATTCGTAACTTATGCCGTAACTATGACAACACTGAATGAAATTATATGAATTATTCATTTAGTATTCATAACAGTTTTACTTCGTAAAAGTAAATATCATGACAATTTTTATTTTCACTAGAACCGTACCTAATAAAGGTATAGGTTTCCACTAAAATTTCTAATTTTTTTAGCTTTACACCTACTTTTGAACATATTTTCTTGTATTCATTTCATTTTACAATTATACGAAGCTTTTTTCAAATATGGAGTTCAGAAAGCTACATACGCGTAATAATTTGACCAAAGTAGTTATTCAAAGAAACTTTTTACTTAATAAAAGTTAATAAAACTTATTAACTAATCCTGTACTGAACTAGGTCATAAAAAATAACAAAAAAAAAGTTGATTTTTGGATAAAATTTCAGTATCTAAATATGTCGGTAGCAGTCGATGAAAATCTAAAGAAAAAAAGAAGGGCCCCGGATTTTTGCGCTCCAAATAAACGGGAGGTATATATAAGGACTGGGGCGGTATAAATTATGCAAAGCGATAGCCGATCACTTACCTCTGTATGCCGGCGCGAATGAGGATGCGGTTGAGGAGATCGCAGGGCGGCACTTGGCCGGTTATCATGGCCTCGCGGATGGCGATGCCGTCGGGCTCGTCGAGCGTGATCGGCACCCCGTTTATCAGCAGCACCTCCTCCTCCTTCACGCAGGACTTCTTCTCGCAGTCGATGATCTTGACGTCGGGCCCGAGGATCGACTCCACGGTCGACTGGATCTCATGATCGTCCATCGCTTTATCCAGAGCTCGCTCTCCTTTATCCTGTGCGTTCGAGCAATTTTTTTTTCACAGTTAAGATAAGGTGGAGATTTTCATTTTTGGGCACTTGAGGGAGAAGATTACCTTTCGAGTTGTTGAATGCCTTTATTCACTTTAACATTTATTTCAGAATTAATCGGTCCAAATAATATTTACCACGAAAGAAAACATTATCATAGTCTAGTGAAAGTGGAAAGAGTTTGGAAAAATTATCGTACTTTAAGTAAAATTTTCTATATCCATATTCTTATTTATTTAATTAATTATTTATTTATTGAAATTTAGAGGCGGAACCTTTTGTCCTTAACACAATAAAATTGTACAATACAGAAATTAAAATATAATCTAATTAAATCAATTACAATTATTAAATAAACATTTGATTAAATCAATAGCTAATGGCAAGATTTTATAATTAATGAAAAATTTAATGAAATAATAGTATTGTCTAAATTTACTGGTTTTACTGCGATCATTTTTATAAACAACATGATAATTTGAACTAAAAGGTGTATCTCAGTATAGAAAAATTTATTAACATATCTATAAAGTTAAGAAATTCAACAGCAATCTAAACAAAATCGTCGATAATTATAATAATTTATAGGAGATATTATTACACAACGTATCTTAACATTGCCATTTGAAAAACTGAACGAAAGTTTCGAATAATAAAAGAACTGATTGTAAAATTAAAAAAATTTTGTTGATGATGTAAACAACATTTGTACATCATTTTAAAACTACACTTTAAATAATTTAAATAATAAAATCCTCAAATTTTGAAAGTAAGCATTACTTATATTTACTTTATTTGAATAAACTGGTACTGAAAATACTAATATTTCTTATCAAATACGACACTAAATGAAATGGCATTCAATAACTTTCATTCTCAATCTTCTCCGTTCGATAAAATCCCCGTCGGATGAGCTGTGTGTTCTTCATTTCACTTTTTCTCGCATTTTTCACCACAACAACCTTACGACTGTCATCGCCGAAGGGAGAAAGAACCTCCCTTCCTCGTGTCTACGCCTCCTCCCCGTCTTTCTTCTCACGAGAAGAGGAATTTAATATTATTATGTAAATAAATATACGGGGGAAACACTTTGACCCCTCAGTTCTTAGAAAAAAAAAAAAAAAAACGTGCGAACACATAAAATACCCGCCCGAGCACGCGGAGGAGCCTGGCGCGCACGGAATTCGTGATGAGGCCTCGCATTGGGAAATTACTCCTCGGTGGGCAATTTTTCGTCGATGACTGAATTCGGCGCGGATTTATCATTTCACCGGCGCTAATTTAATTGTGGTAATAAACCCATTAGGTCGGAGTAAACAAGCTCTTGCGGAAATCGTCGGACCGCCACGTGGGCGTACAATCGATCGCTCTGCTCCCGACTGTGTAAACGAAAAATTAAATCAAATTTCTCACTGTGACTCTATTTACATCTTCCGCCGTAGGGAATTCCTTCATTCACCACCTACCGGATAGTCGTGGGTGGGATGTTTTGAATTCGGGCCCGACCGTTGGGCAAGGTATCTTGCTCGATGAAAAAAACTAGACGAAATTAAACCGATATACTTGTTAGTCCTTTCAAGAAGTCGATTCATTAGTGACAACAGTCATTAACATAAATTAACTTAAAAAAAATTAATTCGCTGCCTCTTAGCGCGTAGAGTGTTTTCTTAGATTGAATGATTATACCGTACAAAATTGTACGATATTCAACTTTAAAGTGATGTATTTATTAGCGTTTCAATTACTTCCACTAATCACGTGAGACGCAAAACCATAATTACATATTTAAAATAATAATTATAACCATCACAGCGCGTCATAATAAGCACACCCTCGTTTAGCACCCGGCAGCATATGGATAACCCCGTGAAAAAGGCAATAACCCATCCAATCCCGAGCACGTAAACGCACCGTCACTTCCCGGTGCGTTAAAACGCGCCTCGAGTGCCAACGAAGGGAGAGGAGCATCGTTCAAGGGCAAAAAAAGAAAAGCGCAATTTATCGGAGTGGCACTTCGCTAGGATATCGCTCGCGCGCTCGCGTCGATTGATAGTTCCGTAAAGAGATCATAAAGGAGAGCGGGGAGCCGGCCACGGCGTCGGACTGGCGCGCGGCGACTCGTAAAACGACCTTCGGTCCGGAGGAAACCGAGAGTGCGCGCGGGAAAGGACGCCGGGCCCACGCGCAAAAATTCCGTCACGGTCCAGCCCGTCTCGCGCTTCTCTCTTTTTCATCGCCGGCTGCGCTCCTCCTTTTTTCTTTCTCGTCCCTCGCTACGTCTCTCTTTCCCTCTGCTTCGCGTTCGCGTAAGCCCGAGTTAAGTGCATGTTAGAGATTATCGCTGCTTTATTGTTACACTCCTGGAGTGTGCTTTCCGGAGATTTACGTGACGCGGGTATAGGGACGTATATGTCGATGTGATCGGAAATGTTTTGAAAAGGGAACGATCTGAAGAGTCTTAACGATATTAAGATATGCTGAGCAGAAATTTTAGTTGGTTATTCAAAAAATTAGTTATTTTTGTATCACGCTAACTGACATATCTGGTGTGATATGGGCCATGGTGAATGTTTACTATGCCATCTTGTTGGCAAGAATCTAAGGTGGGACCAGTGCAATAGCCTTACTGAGGAGTCCACTTCACTGGTCAAGGACAAAACGTCTTTTTTCTTTTTCTATTGATAGCCACCTTTTCAAAACCCACAATCCCGTAGCCGAAGGGAATCACGACTTATTCGAAAAGTATACATCCGCTATCTCTTGAATGTTGGTTCCAATATGACCTCAAAATCATTATTTTGTCAATATTGAATAAACAAGCCATATGGATTGTAGTTAAATTTACGATGCTGTGGTCAATTGTTTCTGTGCGTAACATAACACCTCTGCTATCGGTACACCACGATATGGATTGACTATTACGACATGACAATATAGCGGGTATGGCTCATGAAGATAACTATAATTTTCTGAAATACTGATGTACTTTACTAATCTTTATGTACTCTATTATTAAAACTGTTGGGAATATTCTCGGTGTATTAACTCTAAATTTGAATAAGTGAAATTTCACTTAAATAAGTGAATGTTCACTTATTCTAAGTCAAAAGTCTTCCACGTTGCAAGATATTTAACGTTAAACAAGTGACTATTCACTTATTTAAGTGAAATTTCACTTATTCAACTTTAGAGGGAACGCTTTCTATTCCTCTAATTTGAAAGTGTGAAAACCCACTCGATTCGAGTGAATACCAAGCAAATCCCCCTTAAAATCGTCCAATTTTTTCTAAAGTACAGAGTAATTTTTCGAATACTTCACTTTTTACATCACAAGAGCGGTAGTTGCAGTGCGACGTTTCATTTTTCGCATCAGAAACTTCCTCGTCGCAATATTTCACGAGATCTTAAGAGCACCGAAATTAATCTCGCCGAATGAAGGAATTTAATTTCTGGAAAAGTGGAATCGCAACGGAGCGCGGGACACGCTATTCACGGCCCGAGCCTCCGCTTTAGCGGCGGAGTCGCAGAGACGAAAACAAAGAAGCCACAAATGTCGCGCCATCATTATTCACAGCGAATAGCGCATGATTTTCCCAGAGCCCCGGGACTCTTGGGGAACTAATTACACGCGGGGGGCGTTGCACGGCGGAGGGACCCGGCCACCCTCGTCCGAAGCTCTCTCTCTCTCTCTCTCTCTTTCTACTCTAAATTCATTATTTTCGAACCCTTCGTAGAGAACCGCGTCTCCCCTAGGACCCGGTAAATTTCAGAATTTACTCGTGGCCGGGGCTCCTCGACCTCTCTATCTGTCTCTCTCCCTTCGAGTGGCTTATTAATTATAAAATTTTTGTATTCGCCAGGTCGTTCGAGAGCGCGCACCTCGTTAGCCCGCGCTCGCACTCGAGGTCGGGGGAGGCGGCCCCGGGACGTGAGAAACGCGCCGCTGCGCCGGGAGGAAGCAATTTTTTTGTTGCGGAAAGGGAAAAGGATGATGGGCGGTAATGTCGTTTTGGAGATTGGCTGGATGGGAAGCCCCCGCGAAATCAGATAAGTCGCCGGGCGAACATTGAGAAGACATACTTTTTTTCTTAATGGGGGATGGCTGCCGGTGATGAAGCAATTTATTGCCGCGACCAAAATTAAAGACGAAATGAAAATATTCAGCATGTGACTTTTCGGGGCGAAGGCAAATTGAAATTCTTGCACGGATAGAATTTTTGCGGAAAAATAAAGGGGTTTACTAAATTAGTGGCTGGCTTACTTGCGGAAGTGTTCACGAGTATTTTTATGAATTATTAAAGAGCCATATGAAACAATTTATTGATAAAAACTAAGAAAATTTTACTGCCTGATAGGTAACTAAATATTATGATTGATGTTTCGCATTTTTAAATATTTTTTTTTCGCCAATTTTATTCAAAAGTCGTCACGTAATTTTTAGACGGTTGTTCCTTACAAATTTTATTGAAAATGTTTATCCTTGCGTAGAAAGTGTGAATAATTTAAGGTGATTTAATCGATTAACCCGCTTATTATGCAAATATATGCTTGAAGCAGAAAATAAAAGAAAAAGAAATTAAAATCCAGAAAAATTAATTCACGCCAATGTTCAGAATTTGTGCAGTATGCCGAGGAAAAGTTGTTTCTCGAGTTTTAAGCATTTTTCTTTTATTTCATGTCGCCGAGGCACGTAATTATTTAAAAAGCAAGTCCAAGTTTTCATCGTCTTATTAAAGTTTTAAATTCAGTGGAAGAATTACGCAGAAAATCTATATAACTATACATTATAATTAAATTGGCGATAAGAACCAGTCGCCGATCTTTTTTGGTCGCGTAAATAAAAGAACAAAACGCGTCCATAAACATATCGCGTACAAGTTCGTAAAGTCGACAAGCGGGCTATCAGATCAATTACCGCAGTAAAGCTTGCGCGGTAGGTGCTAAAAACTTTCTATTTAGACGTCCGCGAGATAAACGGTATTAACTGAAAATTTCATAACGCTTACTCTGCATGACGCTTTAAAAACGAAAGTGTAACAACAAAAGCGCTTGAAAAAAGGCTCATGAAAAAATTGAAGTTTTATTGAAGTGATATTGAAGCAATTGACGCTTCACCCCGCTGGAAATCGAAACCGTTTTTCAAGGAGCAAAGTGGCCAATTTGCCTGGGCAAAGCTCGAAAAGTGGCCCAATTTCCGGGTCGAAATGAGACGTCGCTCCTCGCTCATCCACTCCGATGGATTTAAAAAACGAGCGGAACAACCTTCAGCGCGTCAAAAGAAATATTCTCGGTTTATTTATCCCCTTTCATCTGCCCTCCAAATGTAATAATTTAAAAAAAGGTTTCCTCTTTATTCTTTTTTGCCGAAACGTAGTTTCCTGCGCTCCAATCGAGCGTCGCGTCGGAACGTTAACATTTCAAAGGCTAACTTTACGGCTTATTGCGTTTCGCGCGTAAAACCATCCAATCCGTGAAAAAAAAGCTCCCGGATGATCATTACACGGTCGAGCCAACAGCAACTATCGTCGGGGTGGGATTTAAGAGGATGTATCCGCGAAGCGAAAAAAAAAGATATCGAATAATTTTCCGGAGCCTTAAAAAGCGCAAACGGCGAATTCAGCATTGTCCCGGTGCTGATTGCCTGTCGCGGAGACTTAAAAGGGACGGTAAGGAGAGACGGGAGAAGGGGGGGCGTTGCTCACCGGGCGATGACACCGAGGGTAGTAGGAAAATCGTCCACAGGGTTGGAGTAAGCTCGGGCTGTAAGTGGAATTCTCGTCGCCCCTTATTTTCCCCCGGCGCGTCCGTCTCTCTTCCTCCCTCGCCCCTTCATGCTCTCCGGCTCTAAAGTCAGTCCGTCGAGGGCCGCCGTTCTTACGCTGTCTGCGTCGCTATTTCCTCTCTCGCCTTTCAACTTTATTTTTCCATTTTTATTCTTATGTTTTAAATTTTTTTTTCTCTCTCCGAGGCTACCACTGAACTAGTTGCTCCCTGTTTCTTTCGAAATGTAATTTTTCCGGGTAGCCGGGGAGGAAACCGCTTTAAAATTTCAATCTCATTCGTGATTTGAAAAAATGAAAGGAAAGTTTTAAAACGAGATACAAACAAAACAATTTTTTAAAGCGTGGGTTTAGCGCGAAAGGACTGTTTCCTGTCTGGGATGACTCAGGGGAAATTCGTTTATTATAACCAGAAAAGAGGTAATTTCCATAATTCAAAATAATTTGAATGGAAAATTATTTTGAATTTCGTTGTTAAGCCTGATGTAATCGACAGCTTTGTTAATAAACATTAATGTGAAAAAAGAAAAAATACTGTCGATTATTTTCAATATTCTATTAGAGGGGTGTAATGGAATTGTTCATGCAAAGATCCGATTAATTTAATGCTAGAAGAT